>NW_010584419.1:63552-100367 GCF_000705375.1 Tinamus guttatus | reverse complement strand
CACCCTTCACACTTCCCAGCTTACAGCAAAATGAAGATACCATATAGCAAAAAATCACCCCCGCTCCCAGACACTGACACTCTTCCCCTGCTCAACTTCTAGGTGTTTCTGATATTACACCAGTCCCTTAGCATGTGCAGGACCATCCTCCATGGCCTTCACCCTATTATTTGGTGAGAAGTACATCCATGCATTAAGGACTTCAGGAAAAATTATCTTCCTTAAAATCTGGTTTATTCTGACTGCAAAACTGGACATATTTCCAGAAGCTCTAAAAAATGCATTATTGATACTTCCTGATGCTTGAGGAGCAATTCATAACTGTCACTTGCTCTCAGGCCAGAGTTCATTTGAAAGAGACTTCTGGCTTGTCCGAGAACTCCCCTTTCTGTCCCAATTCCCATTCCCAATTCCAAAGAAAAAAGCATCCACATTCTGCAGTTTGACAGGTTCTGGACTAGAGTGAAAAGGGGTAAGTACCTGAGAACAAATGGGAAAGCAAAGCTGCAGGGGATGCAACAAAATCCAGTTGGAGGGTTTTGTGACAACGTTCAACTGCCTCAAGTCTGCATAAAAGGTGGTCCACGATCTGCTCAAGGTGAGTCCTACCAGGACAGCAAGGCAAGGAAGCAGCAGCAGGTAGGAGCATGACTAGACCATCAGAAAGGATGCCAAGATACCAGGTTCGAAACACAGAGGGGAGTGAACTTTAGACAGAGGATTGGGAGAGGGGGTCCTTCCCCTTGGCAGCAAATCCAGGCACTTCAAATGGACTAAAGCACTTTACAGCTCATGTCTCTGGGGCTCCCTAGCTGTTCTAGGAGAAAGTTCCTCAAAAAAAATCCCTGCAACATTCAGTAGGTAACACTACAGTAAACTACTAGTAAACACAAGTTTACTAGGCTCAACAGCCTGTAGTTCTAAAGCCTTCTAAAGAGCTCTAGGGCTCTTTAGACACTTTGACATATGACAATTGGGTATCTGAGGCCAGATTCACTGGAAATTTAAGAGGTAGAAAAGGTCTCTTAGCAGAAGGTTATCTGCTCTGGTGGATCAGAGGAAAGACTGCTTTTGGCAAGCCCTGCCACCACAAAATCACTTATCAGAAGAGTTTCTCTACAGGAAGCCCCTTAAGTGATTTGAAATGAATATGGAGAGACAGACACCATGAGGAAGGAGAAGGATCTCCAACTACTACAAGGAAACATTAGAACAGCAGAAGAAATATGCTAGATGATGATCTGTGGTCAAAGATAATACAGTGATAAACAACTGGGCCTGCAGACAGCTGCTCATGTATTTTCATGAGGATGAAATGTGGGCAATGTACAGGGAGGGAGGAGCAGGGAATAAGGGAGGCTCCAGTTCTGCAGCAGAACAGAAGGTGCAAGGACATGAGCTGGAACAGACTGTACATGCACCAAAACCAGGCTCAGCAAGAGACAGAACTGTAAAAATTATACAGGAAAAAAAGTACAGAGAGGATGACCATGAGCGAAGGACACAGGTAAGCAAGGAAATAAGCTGCAGAGACTGGGAAAATTCAGAATAAATGAGATAAGCTAACTGACAAAAAAGGAATGGGAAGAAGGACCTAAAAATTTAAATAAGTTGGGATTGCTCTGTGTGCTAGAAGCAAGGCATGTTGAACCAGTAAGAAGGAATGTATTTGGGAAAGCAGCGAAACAAAAGTGACTTTTGGAACCATAACGATGGGACTTGCAACATCTCCTCTTCTATCCAGCAAAAATGAAACAAGGTCCTTCAAGCTTTGGAAGAAGAAAAAAACAACCAAACAACAACAGCAAAAAGAACAAACCCAAAACCACTTCACAGAAGCAGAATTCCTAGTGTCCACATGCAGCAGACATGAGACAAGAGATGAGGTCCTTTAGCTGGCCTGTCTCCTAGGCAAGGCTGTTTCCATACAAAGAAATAGGAATAACTCTTCTGGTTTTTAATCTTGCTAACATCCGTTTGTGATGATTTCTTTCGTCTAGAGTAACAGCACACCCTTTGGAATACCAACCTTCTCTCTAAAGTCAGGTGCATGTGGTGTAGCAGTCAGTGGACCATTTTGATAATCTGTGATTTGCTGTTACTGCCAGGGAGACAGTGGTGCCAAATTCTCAAATGATAGATAAGACTAACACAATTTGACCAAAAAATATTATTCTTCAAACAAACAACAACAAAGTTTGCATAAATTCTACCATAAGCTACTATTAGTAGTCATCAGATTCTAGAGGGCCTTTTGTGCAATTATCAGCTCATAAATACACGAATAGGTAGAAAGCAAACTAAAAAATTCCAGCTATAACTTTGACTTTCAAAAAGTAACCGCAGAGCCAAAAGAGTTCCGGATCAATTTGGTACTAAAAAATTCCGCGTACATTGATACTTCCAACAGTCACAAAAGATTTAATAATAATAATAATAATAAAAAAGATGCCAAGACAAAGGCCAGGTAAGTTTCTGTAAGGCCATTCTAACGGAAGTGTCACACAGCAACCCATGGCTGAGTCCTTTCAGCAGACATTGCTGCAGACGACAAAGGTATCTTCATCCCAAGAGAAAGGTTCCCAAGAGCACTGTGGTTTTATGAATCCTCTTCTGGTACCTTCTACTGCTCTCACATGCTGGCCGCTTGCTGAGGGGGGACCCCCGGGGTCGGCTGGCGAGGCAGGGTGTACATGGCCCCAAGGAACTGGTCTGCAATGCGACCTGCCTCTCGCAGCCCGCTCAGTAACGCACCATGAACGGTCGCAGGGTAGTTGCGAATTGTGTGTTCTCCCGCGAAAAACAGGCGGGGAATAGGCTGTGGAAGGGAACAGAAAACACAGCTAAGACAGCAAATAGATCTTCAAAGAACTTCAGAAGTCCTCTAATCATAAAGCAGTCTCCATAGCATGAAGCTGCTACATATAAAGTACAGTCCTTCTACCACAATTAGTTTTGTCTTACAACTTATCAAGAAAAGTTTTATATAGCTCTCATTTCACAGGAGCATTTCATGTTTGTAATGATTGAATGTGAGGAAATTCTTTCAAATACCACTGCTTTAAAACAAAGATAATAGAGCTCTGCTTTAGAAACAATACTTTCAAAACTAAATAGACACGAGAAGCCCATCAACTACATACTGAAAAAGCATTTGAATTCTGCATCTACAACACTTGAGAATTACAATAATGACAGAAGGGTTGAGATTGGAAGGGGCCGTCTGGAGATCCTCTGGTGCCAACCCTCCCTGCTCAAGCACGGTCACCTAGAGCAGGCTGCCCAGGAACACGGGCAGGTGACTTGAAAGCATCTCCCAAGATGGAGACTCCACCACCTCTCTGGGCAACCTGCTCCTGTCACTCCCACAGTAAAAAGGGACTTTTTCCTATCATTCAAACCAAACCTACCAATTCTGCATAAGGCCATTGTCTCATGTCTTGCAAAATTTCTGGATAGAAAACTGAATTCTTTTACAGGGGTTAATTACCCAAGTAATCTAAATCGTTGCTGTATATAAATGACTTCAGAAAAACATGACATTTTTCAGAAGTATTTCTATAAAGAATTCTGAGATTCTCTCACCTGTGGAGCACCTGGAATGGCTGGTCCAGGAGTAATTGGCTGAGCCATTAAGTCATAGTCATTTCCAGAAGATCCAGCTGCTACATAGGAGTACGATCCCCGGGCCCAAGGGTCAGCGCGCCAACGGGATACCACGGTCTCCTTGGGCTGAGACAAGACAGAAATGTCAGATGCTGATGTGCTGCAAGTTCTACTGTTTAGTGTGAAAAACAGAAGATGCAAACTGTAAGAACAGAGAACACAAAGTCCTTAAGCAAATGTGAACAATGGAACACCATATGGATACTCCACGGTAACAAATATTTGCCAAGGTACTGGTCACAGAATCCCACAGGATGGCTGAGGTTGGAAGGGACCTCTAGAGATGATCTCGTCCAACCCCATTGCTCAAGCAGGGACACCTGGAGCATATGAATATCTCCAGGGAAGAAGAATCCACAAGCTCTCTGAGCTCTAGTCCTCTATCGACTTTATAGCAAAGATATTTTTTTCTCAGATTCAGGCAAAACTTGAAACCTGTGTTTCATTCCGAGACCATTGCCTCTTGTCCTGTCGCTGAGTCCCACTTAAAAGTCTGGCCCCTCAGTCTTCTCCAGGCTAAAGTCCTGCTCTCAGCCTTTTTTCCTCATAGGAAAGATGCTCCAGGCCATTGATCATCCGCATAGGCCTACGCTGGACCCCCTCCAAGTATTTCCACATCTCTCTCGTAATGAGGAGCCCAGAACTGGACACAACACTCCAGATGGGGCATCACTAGGACTGAACAGTCACAGTTCACCTCCCTCAATCTGCTAGCAATGCTGTTCCTAATGCATCCCAGGAAACTATAAACAGAAGGGTCAGGGAAGGAGCTGCTGATTTATAAGAAAGGGAAGCCTGGAATTTCCTTCTCCAGCGTTCTGGAGCCCGGGAAGTAAAAATCAACTGACCAAGCACTTCAAAAAGAAGATATCCACTCAGCAAGAAATAATGCTTAATGTCAGTGGGGAGGATTTTCCCATCACATAAAAACCTCCAAGAGACTGAGGATGTTAAAGCCATATTCAGAGAGATCTAATACTATAGATGATAACAACAGTGAAAGGAATCTATTCTTCACACAAAGCACCAAACAAATAAACAGTCAAGGTTCAAGAAAAAAGGGAAGCCTGGAATTTCCTTCTCCAGCGTTCTGGAGCCCGGGAAGTAAAAATCAATTGACCAAGCACTTCAAAAAGAAGATATCCACTCATCAAGAAATAATGCTTAATGTCAGTGGGGAGGATTTTCCCATCATATAAAAACCTCCAACAGACTGAGGATGTTAAAGCCATGTTCAAAGAGATCTAATACTATAGATGATAATAACAGTGAAAGGAATCTATTCTTCACATAAAGCACCAAACAAATAAACAGTCTAGGTTAAAAAAAAAAAAAGAAAGAGAAAACTAGTATATTAAACTTATCACACACTTTTAGTTCTAATTTAGTATACCAAACCCCAGTGGATGAGAGCTTTGAGGAGTGCCACCCAAACGAGTGAGCTGCCCTGACCTGTGGCACCGCACTGCTGCCGAAGATGCCTTTGAGGATGGCAAGACACCGTCCAACAATGACGTCATCACTGATATTTTCCATGATCCCTGCTGCTTCTCCAGCTACTAAAGCCAACAAAATTGGTGCTAAGGAAGAAAAAGAGGAAATGAATTACTGAGAGCTAGCACTTTAGTAATATATACATTTAAATCAAACTTTAAGTAAGCAAGCACAGAGCTCTGCAACTCGGTCACCTAACAGAATCCAAACAGGTCCTGACCTGACCTCTCAAGTATGTAACCATCATGGTGAGGCCCTAGACTTTTGCGAGTCCCACAAAAGGGCCCATCTGTTGTTATCAGTTCATCCCAGATTACACAGGCAGCCCTATGAAATACAGGAGTATTCTCCCCCTGCCAGTTCAATTGGAAAGACATTCAGAAAGTTGAGGCTTTCAAAGCTAAGTAACTAATTGGATGCCAAAATCCCATTCCACGACAGATTACATGAAAGAAGGGAAGAACTCAAAAAGGGTTGTAAGTAGTCGAAGAGAAACTATATCTCAAAGTGACTGACAGAGTAACTAAGCAAATGTTTTCAATTCATAAATATTGCAAAAGTGTATCAACTTCTTCTAGGAGGACATTCAATGCTTGAGTTTGAGAGTGTTTCCTTACCTAGCTGTGCTGGTACACAGAGCAGGAAAAAAACAAAAAACAAAAACACAACCCACAAAACAGAAAGCCTACAACCAAATTGCTGTTTAATAAAAGAAACCAAGATAATCGAGTAAGACACAGAACAGTTTCACCAAGATATAAGTATATAAAGTATCCTACAATAATTAAAATTGTATTTTTGAAAGAAATGTGATTCAGAGAGTGCCTCCAATTCAACTTTAGCAAACCTGCACTCTTCGACGTTCAATCCTAATTTACTGATGCTCTCTGCATCCATGTGACCTCCTATAAAGTATCAACTTTTTACAATATCCAGATGTTTCAAAATATCCAGATCCAGCAATACAAGTGTGTTAAGCAGCTCTCTCTTCTAATTCCAAAATAACAAAAATAGGAGGGCATCAGCAAAACTACACATGCAGCACATTTACCTTTGTACAGGTTCCAAAACAGGAACAGCTCTCCTCTGCTCGCAGTAGTGCTACCAACATGACCAAATAAATTGACGCTTGGATCCCAGAAGACACGATCAAAACACAACACAACCTAGAAATAAAAAGAATTAAGAGTCAGGAAAAGTAAAACAAACAAACAAACAAAATAAAAACCAAAAAAAACAACACCCAAAGATAATTATACTCCAGAAGTTTTCAGCACTGAAAACTGAAATACTGCCTTTCATAGATAAATATCCTCTTGCAGTTTGTAAATTTGCTAGTTAAGCTACAGCATACTTATCAATTCAATCTGCTCATTATTTAAAAACTACATAGGACAGAGGAGAATCCCTTATAGCTCTTTGGATATTTTTTACCAAAAAAATCTTGCAAAACAGGAGTGGGAGAAACATTTCTCTTCTTTTCAACCACCATATACATCTCAGATTCTACTTATTAGCCTGCTGCAGTTCCCCCAATGACCATGTCACCTTGTTAAGGTTGCCGAATCCCATCCGTTGCACTGCAGAAGTTTTCCACTCGGGAAGGGGTGGCACAAACTGTACAGCTGGTGGCTGCTGTTTCAGGACTCCCAAGGGAAGAGTACACAGCACAGCATCACATTTATAAATAAAAGTTTGGCTGGTAGAGCGGGTATTAACAGCGATCACCTCACAGCCTGGTAAAAGGAGAGGGAAAAAAGCATTTAATAAGCTAGGGAGATAAGTGACCTTGTAAAAGGCCACTGCCAAACAGCATTGGATTAAAAAATGAAATAAATTATTGTTAAATGTAGTCACAAGAGAAAACCTTACACAAGCAATGACTTAACTTCTAGGCAAGTTGGCCACACAGCATCGACAAATGGCCTCTGTGGAATAAGCCTAGAGGTTCACCTACACCAGGAGTGGTATTTACACAGATGCAGAGCTAAAAAGCAAGTAAAGACTGAGCCTTGCACTGAGTTACCCTCCCAGTTCAGTCTCCTGAGCCTGAGCTTCCTGTTCTGAAGAGCAGCGAAAGGACATAACTCCTTACATCTGTTTGGTTCCATCTTACATACATTAATACTTTCAACACAAAATCCTGTGGCAACATGTTCTAGACTTCTATTGTGTGATGAGAGGGGAAAAAAAAAAATCAAAACAAAACCACCACCAACAAAAAGAGGTTTCTCCATATATGGAGCTTGAGCTGCAAGAGTCCCACAGCTTCTCACACCAATTCCCCTTAGCTCCATCACTCCCCTGGGACTTCCAGGTTTGCAGCTGAGGCACCAAGAGCTGCGAAGGACACAACGCCCTGCACAGACAATGTGTGTTGGCTGTGGGGAAGGGACATGTGTTCAACCTTCTCCACTCTTGGCAGAGTCTTCTCTTCTACAGATCAGCAGGCTGTTCGGTTGCTGACTTCCTGAAACTGTTCTCAAAGTTTAGTGCATTTTTTCAACACCAATCCAAATTTACTTTCAATTTCCTCAACTGATCTGCTTACACTAGATATCGCCATGTCTCAACCAATGGTCAGGACTCCTTTGAGCCAGACACACACCCAAGCAAAACCATCTTTGCAGTCCTTCTCCCATTCCCATCCTGACTTTTCTAACACTGTAAGACAATTTGCTACAAAAAGCAGACATAATCTCAAGTAAAATATGCTAGTGTGGACATATGTCTGTGCATAAACAATTAAGGCAAAGAGGGTGGAGATACCCAAACAACTCTGCCCTACAGCAACATAACCCCCCACAATGCTTTCATTTTAACTTGATTGCAATTTGGGATAAACATTAAAGAAGGTGAATTACAAAAAACACAATGTCTTAAAAGAATTGCATTGCACTTCCTCGACCTGACCTCCGAAGTAAAAACATAGATAATCAGCAGCAGCCTGTTGGCAGAAGCCAATGTCTATGGATTAGTTTCACAGGAAATATCAGAAAAGAGTCACTCCTCAAGAGCAGTATCTAGACAATGCTAAGTGACAGTGCTTAGGATACTAACCCATGCAAAGAAGAAAGTCTGTGGACCCTCCTGAATTAAATATTTATTGTACTAGACCTTGTGATCTTACCTCACTGCTCCTACATTCCATTTTTTGTAAGTCCTTAGAATAAATCTCTTGAGAGACCCCTATGAAGGTCATTTTGATAAAGAAGGTAAATTTTTTTTGTTTGTTTGTTTTTATGATGGGGGAGTTTTACTGGATGAAACTTTGCATTTGGTTCCAGAATCACTGAAATCTGCTTTCTATGGTCACGCTCCCTCAGAGTTGTTTTCAGCTGTAGGTTTCATTTACCTGAAGCTGTGTAGCGAACCTGTCGCACCGCTGTATTTAATTTAATGTCCAAGCCTTCTGCCAAGGCTACAGGCACACACGAGTATCCGTTCCTCACGGTCAGGTGACTGCCTGTGAATTCAAAGTCATCATCCTAAAGAAGAAGACGCAAAGAAATGATTCATTCAGTATCAAATTATCAGCAATTTTGCACAGTTACAAATTAGGAAAAAAAAAAAGAAAGAAAGAAAGAAAAATAATTTCAAGGGAGTGAGCCAAAAATATTTGAAACTCCTTCTGTTATTAGTCAAGTATCAGTACAGAAAATTTCAGGATAGGTATTAAAAGAGACTATTTTGACATCAAAAACTGCTGGGAATTCCATCCCCAAACAAAGATCATTTAAGATTTTTTGGTATCTCCACAGAAATAGGTATTATTTAGATTTTAGAAATTGGTAACATACAGAAAATTCCATGAGAATGAAATAAACAGAACATAAACTTTTAATATATTGCTGAAAATTAGCTACCTGGTCCCAGTGCTTCAGTGAAAGTGTAGATAGGGGTGTAGCATTAGCAAATTCCAGGTTGGCAAAATGCCAGTCAAGTATTTGCCTGTCTCTGGATGACAGATAAACATCACTAGAAAAAATGTAACAGAAAAAAACATTTAGTTTGCAAATGCATTGCTTTTAAAAAACATTAACAATCTCTTATTTCATTCCCTCCATAGTAAAGAGGTTAAAAGCATCAACACAAAGGGCTTTGGCTTTAAACTTTGGTGCATAAGCCAGGACAGCTGCCGAGAGCAGCTCTGCAGCCACTAACAGCACCAGGACACTGAGCAGTGGCAGCGGCCCAGGCTGAGCACCCTGCAGGGCAGCACCCGTGGGGCCTGCACCGAGACGTAACCGCGTGCGTTGGGTAAGGTATGGAGCGAGCCCGCTGCAAGCCGGGGAAGCCAGGACAAGGACGCATGTGAAAGAATACTAGCAAATATTTATAATGAAAAAATACACAGTTTTACTCTTAGCTATGGAATCCTAAATAAAACAATCATTTAAACCTAAAAGGATATATGAAGGAACACCATATTCCCAAACTGAGGCTCTAAGAAAGAAAGAAAACAAGCGATGTGCAGAGGGAATGTGCAGAAGTATTCACAGGACACAAATTGGACCTCTTTTAGTTTTTCAGCACACCTTTTTCTGGCAGGATTTTCAAATCTCAAAGGCATCCTGAGATCAGATATTAATGACATTGAGGGCTATTACTATAAGGCATCCTAACAGAGAACTACATTTTGTGCACAAGTCTTCTCCAAATCCAAGAAATATGAATTCCAAAACTAAGAAAGTGCAAACTTCATGAATTAACCTATTTTATGAATAACCATAAGAAAGCATACCATAGCATCTCTGAAACCCAATAAAAAAAGTTTTAAAAGTTTAAAAAAAAAAAAAAACCCACACAGTATTCATTTTTACAGATTGTATTTTTACCTTGGTGGATTGGCTTCAAGTTCTTGAAGTTTCTCTTCCAGCTTTCCTTGTGTTTCTGCCAATTCATCATACTCCTGATAAGATTAGAAACCAATATGAGAATCAGTTCATTCTGAAATGCATTTAATGGCATCATGTAGACTCAGGCCGGCTCCAATCCTCTGTAAAATCAGTGGAAGATGCACGGGCTTTCCGTGACACCTAAATCATGCTCTTTGGTTTTCAAAATCTAATCCAGCATACTTAGCACTCCTGCTGTTCATTTATCCAGAAGTGTATGCCATACTGCAAAGGATTAGTATGCTAATATTTCAGGAAACTAAACGGCAAAGGCTGAAGAACATAAAGATTCAATACAATTCTGGTATTTAAAGGGTTGCCATAACACTGCACAAAACATGTTTCTACTTCTTGTATCAAAGGGTTCTCACAGATTTTTACAAAGGCAGGCAAAGGCAGGCTTCTTTGCCAAAGAAGCAGGCATGCATAAGACAACAAAAACATGACCTAATTCAAACGCGCTTAAGAGATTTAAGAACAACAAAAAAAAGGTAGAATTTATATTTATTTATATATATATATATATGTTTATATATATGCAACAAACATTTTCTTTGAAGGCAGAATAATTCGATTTGATGAGTGCCCACAATAGAAACAAAAGCATAAAGCTGTTTTCAGGTAGCTATATAGAAAAGCTACTGCTTTGAAGCATATCACATATCGAGATTTCATAAGACCAAATTATAAACGGTTATTTAAGTCTATGCAAAACACCTAAGACCCAAACACACAAGAAATTCCAGTCACTATATGGAAAGGGAGAGGGAGGCAGGGGAAGAGGTGAGATTTTTTACTATCTTTAAAACACTTCTTGGTACTATATGCAACAGTAATTTTTTGTTGTTGTTAAAGGCTACAGACAGAAACATTGTTTGCATTAAAATTCCACAAGTTGGTTTTGGTTTTGGCTTCACTTTTTTGATAGTGAAGAGGGAAGAAAAAAAAAATGCTCCATTTTACTGTAATAATATTTTTGCCATTAATGTTAATACTTCCTATTTTGAAGGCATAAATGAAATCATTTAAAAGCCCCTTGCTAGGGCCATTTTGTGCATCCCAGAACAAACAAAGCTTTTTTTACTTCTAGTTTCTTGAGAAGAGATTTATCTGCCTATTGCTATGCCATATGATCTCCACATCCAACTATAAAAATGGGATTCCTCAGCTAAATCTTGTCATCTGCCTTGTTCTTAAGGGAGATGAACAAGCCTCACTCAGTCACGGTAAGTCAAGGTAGGTACACAGGCAAACACCTAAGCAGCAGGACAAATGCCTCTAACTCAGGAGTCTGGAATTTATCATTAGTAAAAGTAGGTGAGATGAATCCTATTTAAATGTCTGTGTTATATAACAATGCTTTTAAGCAAGTGACAACATCCTTAACTTTATGCAGTCTTGTCCCTTACTGTTCATCCATTATACTGTTACTTCCACAGAAACAAACCACTCAATCCAGATTTCTGGATGCAGAGTCAAGAACTAAGTTTCTCTGGTGACAACAGACTGAAGGATGATCCAGTGATCAAAGGATAGGTAATTAGTACTAATACTGGTTAGTATTTTTATTGATACTATTAAAGATTCTTATTTTAAGGACAACTCTAAGGATACTGATCAATTATACTTTCTCAGAATAGGATAATGTGCCATCTTACTTTAATTTTGCCTTTTCACATAGCTAACATGGCTAAAAACTAAAAAAGCTGGAAGACCAGCATGAGGGCAAACTATACTAGAAGGTAATTGGAAGTCTGTTTTGTGAATACACCTAATAGATATATACACCAGGTACATACACATCAGGGGTTACAGATGAAGTCAGACTAGCGTCAGGCTCACTGCTGCTTTTAAAAACTGAGACTCTTTTTCAGATTTCTTTCCTCACTAAGTCTATCTTCTTCTCTTTGGAAGCATGGCAAAGAAAGATAGAAGTCTTCTTTCAGTTTATTTCATTATGAGAAGCTGGATCCCATCTAGGACCTAGCCAAGAGGGAAAACAAAATAAACACATATTCCAGTCCAGTAAGATGACAGACCTGGCAACACATATTATTTAATGGCAAGTGAGCAAGAAAAGAGAGGAAGCATTTCTAAAAGCTCAGTACATAGTCATGGAGTAGCCAAAACTTTTTTTTGGTTTCCAAACAAATAAAGTATTTTCTGATATACCAGTAATTTAAAAAGCCTGACCAGGACAGCTTTCATGATTATAGAAAAAAAAGTTTTAAAAATTTCCTTAATGCATTCATATAAGCAATTAGAGTCACACTAATTCTGCTCATCACAACTGTCCCTTTGGAGAGACAGAATTTTACTCCGCAAAACATCATTTCCGGCTTAGAGGAGCAAGATGTTCTTTAAATACTGATTCTATTTAAAGACTACTGTGAGATTTCACAGTTAATGAATTATGACCTAAAATATACCCTAAAACGTATCATGTGAATATAACTTTCATTATGGGAATGCTCTCTCATGTGAGCTGCTAAGGACAGGACCCTCAGGTATTTAAACACTGTCATCATTATTACAACCCAAAAGCTACCACCTATCACGTTCTCTACAAATATTATTTCAGAGAGAGAGTTTCTGGAAACATTTATATTGGCATTTCTGTTTGGCTGCTCAGAGCTTCAGAGACCATTGATTAAGTGTTGCATACATGCCACCATTTACCTTGCAAAGTGCAGTCAGATCTCTATGCTTGCTTTTCACGAGGAACTCTGCTGTAATATCCCGGGGTGGTTTCACTTCTGATGCTTCCTTGTACTGTTGATGGAGTTCTTTAATCTTCTCTTTTAAATTCACCATCTTTTTTTAGGAGAAGGAATAGGAGAAGGGAGAAAGGCAGGGAGGAGACAAATTTCATTTAAGTAAAATGGATATTCATCTCAAATCATACTACTAACACCAAAGAGACTCCCTCTGTTCATCAGGTATTACTAATATGCAGATTTACCTCTAAAATTCCAATAAATGTTACCAGCACCCTAATAATATAACTCATCTCCAACACACCATTGATTTTTTCACAAAACTCTGAAAATAGCTTTTCCTCTTCACATACAGGGACCAAGTCCTTGCAAGAAGTAAACTCCTGTGATGAGTTGTAAAATCTCCACTTATATAAATTCCTTTCTAAGCATATTTTGCAATGCTACTTGCATCATAAAACATTAAATACTTTCTACTTTCTCTAATCGGGGGAGAGAAAAAGGTTCTCTGAGGTTAGAAAAGTAGCATCAATGAAGACAATTCTTTGGGACTTTTAGGCCTCAAATGAGCAAAGATTTTTTAGAGCAAAATTAATGGCAGCATTCTTGTCTTTTTCTGTGAAAGTGTTTGTACGTTTTGCAACTATTGGAAGGGAACAACGTTAACCTCTTCTTCTGGGTGTTATCATTAGACAAGACCTGACCTTGTTAAGAAGATCCTTCAGCTCCTCCTGCGTTTTCACAATCTTTTTCCAGTGTTCAATCTGCTCATCCTTCACGTGTTTCTCCTGCAATCTGGAAGAGGCAAGAAGTTAAGAGTCAGTTTCATCATAAAATCCTAGCAGAATTAAGAAACCTCATTACTTTCATCGAGGGAATTGTTTCAGTAATTTTTTCAGATTCTTTTTCAAAGTTATTCCAAAAACAAACACAGGAAACTCTACCATGAAGAGTAAAAAACACTTACTGTATGACAACCTCCAAAGCCTGACCTAGGGAGACAGGTTTATTATTGAGAACATTAAAATCCAGCTGATGACTGAGGTAGGAGGTAGCTTCCAACAGACGATTGAATTCTTGCTCCACCATTTCATCCTTCTCTTTTGGAACCTAGAAGTCAAAAGAGCAAACTTGCTTCTTAAAATCTTATTCATAAAGAAAAGAGAAAAATCACCAAAGCTTAGAACCTCAGCGACAAGACACTGGAGTAGTGGAGAAGAAGTTTTAAAGAAAATCAGAGCAATGACATAGATTACCTTCCTTTAGGAAGTCTCAATGCAAAGCAATACCTGGTAACTAAAACTCTGAATGCAAAGAGCAAGGAGCAGCAGATGCATTCTTACCTAGCACTTGTAAGAATCACTTGTCCTAAACTATGAAGACACTTCAAAAGCGCTTCAGTGAAAAAAAGCAGCTGAGAACTAGCACTTGCAAAAAGAGATTTAACATTCTTGGCACTCTCAAATGGCCAGACACCAAAGCCTGTACAACACAAAGGCATTTTGCCAGGAGGTCTAACCGAAGAAAAGGAAGACAGACGTGCTGTCAGACCACGGGCACAATGAGCCAATTCCCCTTTCGTGAGGGAAGCAGATAAATTTATGGCCCAAACAAAGACTTCATTATGGGAAGATGACTTCAGCAAAGCTTCCAGAACGTTGTCTGTAGGCAGAAAAAATGACCCCAGCCACAACGGCTTAAAAGACTTGGCATAACTCAACGAAGCAGACAGGAAAGAGCTTATCTTTGAGAGCAGTCAGCATGACTGAACTTCCCCACACCCTCAGTGCTTCCAGGATGAGGGAGGAAGTTCCTTTACAGGTTACTTCCAGAACGCCGTTATTGACTGTATTGAAGACATTTAAGAACTCTCTGCCACTGCCTGTGTGAAAACATCTGTTCTGAGAGAAGCAGCAGACAGCTGGTTCAGAGAGGAGTGAGAAAACTGCCTCGTGACAGAAGTAATACACCTGGAAGCCAGGCTGCCACTTGCTCTTTCCCCCCACCCCACTAAAAACAACAACAAAACAAAAACAAAAACAGCCCAACACTCTCAAAGCTGAAGTTAAGATTGAAGTTAAGAATTCATGTGGAAAAATAAAATAAAATAAATAAATAAAAACAGATTTTAGAAGGTTTTAGAAGACTTAGCACAATTCTGCTGAAATATTACTACACTGACTGAAAGTGGGCATACACTTTCCCCTTTCATGGTAGTTCTCATAATAGATTAACAAGCTGGTAACAAATACTGCTTTTAAGAGGTTTAAGAAAAAACTGTATCTGGAGTATTAGACTTACAGCTTGTCCATTTGCTTCATAAAGTGGGCATTTTTGCTTGATCTTAGCCAGTTCCATGTTTACTTGCTTGCTGACCACAGCCATGGGATTCCCACCTAGAATAACATTTTGTATAATTGAATATTCTTGTAAAGTTTGCCTGCGATTAATATCAAAATTCCACAGCAAGAACTATTCAAAGACGGTAAACATATTAACTTCAGTATGAAACACATTCAAGCGAAGTGGTACAAGATTATCTAAGGTTTACTTTCTCAGCAATTTTTTCCAACAACGCCATGAAAAGAATCCCTGCTCACAAATACTTCAAGGGCACTATGTAAAAAGTGGGGATTATAAAGGCAGAGTCCTAACGTGGCAGCAACCTCAGCAGGATTGAGATTTAGTTTATAGTTATAAATATGTTGTCAAAAGGTTTAAGAGCAGAGTGTCTGAAGAGCCAAGGAAAGTTCCCACAGCTGCAGAATAACTTTGAGAGCTCTTGTTCAAAGTATGATGACATGGAGATGGATCCTTAGGAATTTTAAGCCTTTAAAAATTTAGGAAAACTTGAGCAAGTGACTCTAGTGAATATGATATATAAAGAAAAAACATGTAGGACATGGAAAATACATAATTAAGCAGATTAAAACCCATAAAAAAATCCATGTAGAAACATGAGAAAGGCACCAACAATTCCAGAAACAGGAAGTAAATACACTAAAAAAAGCATTTCTGTTAATGACAGGAAAGAAAAAGACCAGACAAATGGGAAAGTACTTCCTGAGCTACAAATATTTGAAGGAGAGGTATCGCACATTTTCCTTACAAAAACAACTTTGGGAAAATTTTTTAGGATCTAGCTTAGGGATTCTCATTCTGAAATACAATAAAACCAGACCTTTAGTTCACAATACAGGGGAAAGTTCAGCCTACTGGACAAGCAGCACAGCCTTTGAAGGAGGTCCAAGCAGGTTCAAGTGTTTCAAATTTTACAACCTAGATGGTATAGGCCAACTAAATTTATTTCCCCACAATTCACTTGCAAAAGAAAACTGACAAAAACAGGAAATAGTGTTAAGTAATTTAATTAAGAATTTTAATATATGCGATAAAAAATATACGGGATGTCATGCTTTTTTTGAAATCCTTTAGAGAAAGGACTTTCAGGTTCAAACCTTGACTTTATCAGGGCTTTCCCTTTAGAATGGGGCTCTTCATTCCTCTCTTTTTGTGTAAATATAAAAAGCATATCCCATCTCCTTGGCATTTCTCCCATCTTTTAACCCAGCTGTCTCCTCTTTGCTACTATACTAACATGTCACTACTACTTATCTCTCTATATTCAATTGCAGCTCAAAAATACTTTGCAAGGTTCAAGAAATCAACTAAGTGTTAAATACCAACTCACTTCTCAGACTTGAGATCAAACTACAAGGTCAGTTTTAGATAGTTAAAAGTGTCAATTACCTTCCCTGTGAAAGGAAATGGCCTAAGATTTCAGACTTGTAATAGCTGGACCCACAAATTTCTTCCCCCTTCCTTTTTATTTGGGACAACTCACCAAGTCCTGTTACCACCATGGCTCCCAGATCAGCAACATAGTTCCCTTTGCGAAACGTAGCAACTCTTCCTCCTACCCGGTCCTTTGGAAAGCACAGGCAGTTAGAAGCAGCATTCAGCAATACAGCTCACGTAAGCCACCACTGAAAAGCTTCTACAGAACATGGATAAGTATCCTCATAGTCAGAGGTCTGATAAACAGAATGTAAACTTTTCTTACTGCTGCTGAAAATGAGCACCAGGCTCATTATTCACATAAGAAAGACTAAAATGTTTAAGTTGCATTAAAAAAAATGCTGCCTAAAGTGATGTGGAAGAGATCTAAATATACCTACCGCAGGATCTACTGTGATTCAAACAACTACCCTTTACTGACCAGACAGTTTATATTTTAGATTTACTCTTTCCACTTTCTACAACAATTCCAATAGCTATACTGGAAATGATTCAAATCAAGCGTTGCAAAACCAAAGTTTTTGTGTTCAAAAGATCAATCAACTTTTCCTTCTTTAATCTCCAAAAATGAGTCAGAATAAGAACTAAAGAAATGGCTCATTTTAGGAGCAGGAAAAAAGGTTTGATTCCTGATACATACTACTAACATTTAATGATCTTTTAAAGGTTAAAATGGTAAGAAAAAGATATGCCCTTCTTCCCCTATTTTCAATCCAGATAGGAGGATGGTATCTGAGTGAAATACCAAAAAAAAAAAAAAAAAAAAAAAGATAAATTTAAGTTACGAAGCTAAGTCCTAACTTAAATACTCAGTGGATTTATTTGAGTACCAAGAAGTCTTTAATGAATAAAATTATTTTAAAAAAATAACACCCATAAATTTAAAGAGAAAGTTTGCTTATTGGGAAAGTAGTAGTATCTTAATAATGGGAAATCATCACCTATTTCACGAAATTACCTATATCTCTTTAAAGATATGTTAAGAACACAGTAATAAACATGGACAAAAAATACAGACTGTTAAAAGGTGCTTGACAATATATTCTACTTCTCAGTGAAAACACAGTTCCTAACCATGAAAAGGAGATTCTAGCATATGACTGGTGTGAGCACACAGTCGTCCTCTGTCAAAGTATTAGCCAAATAGTGATGCAAAGAGACACAGATTTACATGAGGAAGGTTCAGCCACCCAGCAACATGTTCTATTTTGCGGTGACTAGACAACAATCTAATCGTGTTCTGGCATGCTGTCGGGATACTCAGTCTTACCCTGGCATTGAATACAGCTACCAGTTAAGTTGACACAAAGAAGAGAGCACAGAAGGTCCATACCCTGGCTTCCAGCACTGTGACATCCATCCCAAAACTCTGCAACTGACGAGCTGCTGCCAAGCCAGACACTCCAGATCCTATAATGATCACCTTTCCAGTCTTCTTGGCTAAGGGAAACAGGAGCAGCAAACAAAAAACACACGCACGTTATAAACTATGTATGTGCATTACTACAATTTAAGGAGTTAAGTTTAAACTGAATCTGAAGAGATAAACAATGAAAAGTAGCTTCCTTCTCATCATGAAGCTGAAAAAACAAACTTAAAAGAAATAGCTACAAGAAGGCTATTTTAAATAAATATGCACATAGTATGGTAACAGCAAATCACTTCGACAATATTTTTTAGTTAACACAGGTATAAGGAAAATGGGTGAGAAGCTCATCTGTGACAAGGAAGAAAACAGGAGAAAAAAAACTTCTGCAGAATAATTATTTTTGAAGAAGCCAATCCTCCTTAATTACTGTGGGACATAGTTTTATTATAGTTTTTATTTCCTGCCGCCTCAAAAGGATGAAACCTTGAAAGCTTCGGAGTTGGATCAAGGTATTCCTCAGTACTATTCATTCATCAGCATCTCTAAATGCTGCAGGGACACTGAGATAGGGGAACTTTAACAGACTTAGGAAGCTTCTGTTCCTTTAATTTAGTAATTATAAGGTGCATAAAGTTTTACATAACCACTTTTAATGTTATCTAAATCCTTTTTAGTCAGGAAAAACTAACTTTATGAGTATCATTTGAGTATTCATTTGGCACCTGACAATGACCACTCAGCTTTATGGAGCTTTACACACACTCTCTAAGAAGAAACTGAAAACAAACAAACAAACAACACTTAAATTGCTCAATACCAAATTAGGGAGAAACAGACTCACAAAACAGTCTCCAAAGAGGAGCAATGACCAACACCTTGAAAATTGGTCCTCTAAGTCCCTATCTACAAAAAAAAAAAAAAAAAGCTTTTGATTTATATTCAAGTTATCTATAAAATCTTAAACAGGCAAGACAGACACCAGGACTGGGACTGCACTACAGACACCTTCAGTGCAGTGCAGAAAACTCTTAAGATTGTTAAACTTTCCCTATTTCAGTGTCCCTGAGAGGCCCTACAAGAGATTGCCGAGTTCACATGGATCCAAACTGACAGCTCTGAAGGACCCACACTGACTACATTTCCTCAAAAAGGGCTACCTTAAATAGCCCAAAGTTTCCAAGGAAAACCATCTGCATTGTTTGTGTTTCTCCTCTGCACTGTCTGCAGAGGTGACATTTTGATTTTCAAGGAAACTGCCATTGTGAACCAACAGCAGAAAAAACTCACCAATACTGAATGTGTTTCTGGAATGCAAAGAACAAACTGTTCTTTTTATCCCACATTCACGGAATGTGGAAAAGCAGGTCTAATGCTTACCATGGGGACAAACAGGCCAGTTTGGATTTCATGCACTGAATGAATGCAAAACACTGAGTTAATGTAAGAATTGTATCACAGCAGTTGTTTATGCACAGTATTTTTTTTCCTCACCCACTTCTTCACTGGACCTAAAGACAGACAAGCTCAACAGCTGTAATATTCAATGAATTAAGTGCAGTATGGTGAGTTTTTTTTTTTTTTTTTTAAATCTTCAATTATTCTAATAAGCAACAAGGATAATCTGTTAATCAGTGACAGCTACTGAACTATCTACAGATGATCTTCAAATGTTTCCACTAATTTACATCGGGACTGAAAGGCATGGCCCCCATCCCAAAATGCTAAATGAACCCCTAGCTAAGTGCCCTTCTAGCCTTTACTATTGGCCCAGTACTGTAATGCAAAATTAGAAACAATTTTCAACATTCTTACTTGGAAGGGGCTTCACTCTTTTGTAGATACCAAAGTTGATTAGACCATGTCTCTCTAGATAGCTGTGTACTCTGTGAACTAGCACCGTATCACCTAAAAAAAAAAAAGTATTATTTTTAATTGCTCTGTGAGGCAGCACATGACTATTGAAAACATTCACAAGCGAATGCGACACAGCAGTACCACAAAGTCACCTGGAAGGCATCCCCCTTTCCACTCCTAGCATTCTTCCCTGACTGAAGGATCCAACTTCCTGAAGAAGGCTGAGGATAAAATTTTCTGAAAATCACCAGCTCTTTGCTATCCTAGAGTTTTAAGCAATATGAGGCATTATACACTTCTACTTGTCCACTGTGGAAAAGCATCTAATTTGAATTTTGACTAGAAATTTGTCAATCTAACCCCAGAACTGCAATGTCTATTTGTCAGTGTTGACCCATTAGTCGAGTACTGACTCTCCCTCTTTATTTTTTTTTATTGTTCCTTTTTTGTTTGTTTTTTAATAACTTTCACTATATGACAATATTCAAGTGCTCTCATTTCAGTGACAGGTTCCTTTTCTGATCACTTTTGCCCTTTCCATCTCTTTCCAATCGGAGGCTTTTTTCAGAAGACTGAAAATTCTGTCTTTGCAGGCTTTAACACCTCACTCTTATATTGCCTTTACTCATGGCCACTCTCTTCAAGACTTACGCAGCTTTTCAATGTAGCCCAGAAACCTTATGAAACTCTCAACTGCAAGCAAGGTGGGCTCAAATCTTAAAAAGATATATATGGCAACATTTTACACCCAAACATGAAGTTCCACCAACACAAGGACCAAAATCTCTCTCGACTTTGAACAACTTTTGTTCCAGCTGAAACTGAAAAAGAATAGGAATGAAAAGTACAGCATTGTATCATTTTAGCAGTGAAATAGTTAACTTACTATTATAAGGTGCTTCCAACTGTTGGATAGTTGCCTCAAACGTCAACTGAATCTTTGGGTTATCCAACCAAAGTTGCAGCTGCATTTAAACAAACAATGATACATGTGTATCCATCAATATAGAAAGGAGTTTTTCATGCACTTGCTTGTTATCAAATACTGTTAGGAGATGAAACTCTGCAACAAGTTAAACTTTCTGCAGTGCTATCCAACCTGTATTAACTATGGTTTTACCTCAAGGAATAACAGATACAAAATGGAAGTGCCAGAAGGCTTGCATGCACAGTTTTCCTCTCATGTGCATGGTGCACCTGCTGTTTTAGTTGGGTATTTTACACCAAGTGACTTGGCAGTAGCAAATTTAAGTTGTTTTTGTAAAAGCCACAGCAGTACACACTATCTGAAATGTATTTATCTTAGACCGTTAATCATGTAATTAATCTTCACTGAAATAAGAGACTAACACTGAATACATTGGCCACTGACAAAGAGAGACTCACAGAATGGTTGAGGGTAGAAGGGACCTCTAGGGATCATCCAGTCCACCCCCTGCTCCAGCAGGGACACCCAGAGCAGGGGCACAGGGTGACATCCAGGCGGGTTGGAGATCTCCAGAGAAGGAGCCTCCACAGCCTCTCTGGGCAGCCTGTGCCAGGGCCCTGGCACCCTCACAGGAAAGAAGTTCTTCCTCACATGGAGGTGGAACTGCCTGGGTTTTAATTTATACCCATTGCCCCTGTCACTGGCCACCCCCAAGAAGAGCTAGAAATAATTGCTATCTACAATTTTAATTATGCCATTTCATACCAGAAGGAATCACAGAATGGCAGAATCAGAAGTTTCCCCCATCACAGTTCCTACATTATCATATAGAAGGTGATAGTAAACATTATTTTACTGCTCAATGCCTAGCTCTAGGCCTAGTTGTTCTATCTATTCTAGATAGCATCCAAATATTACGGAAATAATAATATTCAGAGGCAAATCCTTTTTTAAAAATTATTTTAAAGTGTGTAACCAGACACTTCATAGTACTATTTACCATAACTCTAAGACTTCATTTCAACTGGAAGAATGCAAAGCCCATAATCTCTACTTTACATATAAAGCTCTCTCCGTATTTATACCTAATTACTTTTTCTTATTTGCATCAGTCAGATTTAAAACTAGTTTCATAATTTACATCACCCACTTAACTGATAAGATTCCTCAATATCTTTTTGCAGATACTTAAAAGCAATTGAGTATCTGCAGCAAGTCTACTACACTACAGGTTCTGGTTCAGAAGTGCAGCCTTCCAACACGCCCTGCAGTGCAATATCAGATCATTCATCCAAAATCTACTGCATAATTCTGAAGAACCACTATTTTAACCACGAATAATTTAGATTCTCTGAGACTTGATCAAGAGAATTTGCTAGGATTTGGTTTGCCTCCCCTCCCTCTTATTTTGGTTTTTTTTTTTTTTTTAACATCCAAGACAAACACGTGCACTGTATATTTCATCCTTCCACATTCTTAATGGCTCCTTCAAAAGACTCCAACAGATTCTATGCATGACGTCCCATTTTATAAGCCACAGTGACCCTTTCAAAATACGCTTTCCTTTTGCAGTCATTCACTCAAATCTTGACTACATTAGCTACCAGATAAATTGGTGAAAATATCTTAGTAGTCAGATACTGACCAGCTGTATCTCCTCGAATCTCTTCCCACTCTCTAAAACCTCCTGCCTACTCAGTATTTTCAAATTCCTCAGTGTTGTGTCAGCTATAGGTGAGATTACACAGGCAGTTCACAGTTTTCAGAGCTCTGCTTACCACTATGGATTATTCAGTCCCTTTTATGTTGCACTACAACCTCTTCTATCCTGACTGGAAGGAATCATTTCACAAATATTCTTTGGAAAAGTATGCGTTTTTAGGAAAGTCCAAATTATTTAGGAAAGTTCAAATGATTCCTTTAAAATCTAGTCATTTATTCGATGCATAGACTCAATGGAAGGGCTTTCTGCTTCTGTTGTGTTCGCAAAATGATTAGTTGTTATACTTTTACGTAAACTATTACTTATTTATTGACTTTTCTTGGTCATTTGTTCTATACTAGTGGAAGGGAGATTATTCTGCTGAAATTTTCTTCTGAGAAAATCCATGTCTCATGACATCTCAAAAGTTATAGCTAAGGTTAACTGAAGGGAACTTTAACAGGAATAGCAAAAGTCACATTCCTAGCGTGAAGATCTCCACCATCATAAATTTTGATTTAGCTCTGTAAAGCACTGGAGCACTACCCCACTGTAAATGCTCATTATCATCTTATTCTTGTGAAAGTGGGGTGGACAGGGGAAAAAAACATTCCACACTTTAATGGTCTGGAATAGCCAGTCTTCCAAAGAGCTTCAGCCTAAGGCTAGTTCCTGTCACCCAGTTATAAGCCCAAATGTTAATGCATTTTCAGGTCTAAACAACTCAAACTGTTGCTTATCAGAGCTGTGGCTAGCTGAACGCTGCTGATGCTACTACATTTAGCAAAATTCATCTACCATATAAGTCAATCAGCAGCATATGGTCTGTTCTTCTCTCCCCCATGTTTTTTTGAGAATTCTTCAGTAAAAATACATTGGAAATTTTGCTCTCTAGGTACTCTTGATATTTACTTGTCTTGAGAAGCTTCTGCAAACAGATCTCATTTTCTCTTGTCCTTTCTTTTTACAGCAATATATTGCAGATGAAAGAAAAACAGAAAAAACACATTCTCCAGAAATGATGCATTTAAACCCCTTCCTCCCATGCTACACAATCATAACTTTGCTCTTCACATAGTTATTCATCCCCCACGTTCTTAATTTCTGCTTGACTTAACAGCAAGAAGAAAATATGCTCCCTACACCCCCAAATACTAAATAGAAAGATTATCACACTCAGCTTAAGGGCCAGAGGAACTGAAGTGCTTATTTAACACCTGGATTACTGCAGTGCTCTGAAAGGCCTAATTTAAAAGCTGCTTAGAAATTTCTTTTGGCAGAGCCCATTTAGATTTGCTGTCAGAAACACTGTCTGTGTTCTTTGCTCTGGGCTAAGCACCAAGATGTGCCACTGTACATTTTAAATACCTAAGCCATTCAGGGCTTGGAACCTTTAAGGAACTATAGGATTGGACATTTGAAGACAAAGGTCGATGACCACTCTCCATCATCAACCTGAATACCTGAATGCTACCACTTAATTCCTTTCTTTCAGTCTTTCTACCTTGGCACCCTGGATTCTCAAGCTCCTGTTACCTTCAAGACCTACCCTGGGACTGGGAAAGCATTTAAGGCACACCTTAAGGCCATTTCCTTTAATGGAAAAGGATACACATATATCTTTCATGAAGATAAATAGTCATGATGGGTGAGATCACACCCAGAACCTCACTGGAAAATCAGGAAAATCAGCTTTTTCTTTTCTCTCTCTCTCTCTCTCTTTTTTTTTTAATGGGTTAATGTTAATTATGTCCTTGATTTTTCTCCCCAGCAGATTTGTGTTCTATATTAAACTGTTGGACAGATTTTTTCCATCTGATCCAGTGCAGAGTAGAATTTGTTTGGAGAACAAGTTTGCTTTCCTATTGTTAATTGTTACAATAATTTACATTTCCTAAATAATAACAATAATAATAATAAATCTTTTCTTAAGTGCAGGGAAAAGTACTGAATCCAATCCATATGCTAAGGCACCTAAAAGCAATGTCCCAATTTAAAAACAACACTTCAAAAAACACAGTTTATTATAGAAATTATTATTGCCAGAAGCACTTTGCAAAGTATTATGGCAGAGAAATGCCCTTTTGAGCACCTTTGTCTTCAATGCTTTTTACAATAAACTTACTGTGCGGTTCCTGATGTACAGAAACACCTTCTGAGTCTGCTGTGGCCCGCTGATTATATCTGGGAAACAGGCAGCTTCTTGAGATGTCATACGGTCATGGGGAAGTCTACTCTGGAAAGCTGCGCCCTCCACACCTACAATAAAAAGACAAGTTGTCCACAAATACTGCAAGAGAAACTGCTAGCAAATATCGTCACACTACATGTCCTAGGCGAGACATACAGAATAGCCCTAAGTCCACATGCTGACTGTTCATGCTACCCTTTCATTTTCTCCATTTATTTCTGCAAGACATGCAGCTTTTTAATTAGATAGTTCTTGAAATTACGGATCTTATCTAGTTTCAATGGAAGAGCCACACTATGGCAAAAAAAAAAATCTGAAATAAAAGGGGAGGTGGGTAGCAGAGTGTATCAATAAACCTGACTGGCCGGCCTTGTGTGGTTTTTAGTTTCTGCCAAGGTAATGAAAACATCGTGGAGCCCATTCAAGCCAAAACACCTAAGCACATGCACAATGCCATTGCAAGGGTCCCCTCATCTGCTCCCCAGCTTTCATTCGCACTGAGCTTCTCTTACTAGATCAGGAGAAAGCCATCCTGGCCTATCCTTTTACCTATTTTACATACATCTACAACATGCACTGCAAAGAACTGCAAACCTGTTTAGGCCACGTCTTTATCCCCCTTCCCAGTGTTAGCTATTATCAAAAACACCAATTTTCTGCATTTTCCTTGTAAACGCTCCACACCAACTAACACTGAACACAGGCAGGAGACGTGGTATGTGGAAAGACTTCACTCAAAGGCACCTTTTCAGCCAACATAGTTTGAACAAACTAAGAACATGGGCATTGAGCTAATACTAAAGCTGTCTACCTTACATCCCTTAATCCTATCTGAATACAAATTATACTGGACCAAAAGGAACAAGCCAAGACAGAGCAGCAGGGAGTGCTGCAGCACAGAGGGGCTGCGGAGGGTGCATCTTGCAGGCATAAGGAGCAAAGCAGAGATGCAAAATACAGTAAGGACAATATAAAATTCATATCCTAGGAAGTGACATAAGAACATCAGGAAAGACAGGAGAGAGGGCATTTAATCTGGAAAGATATAAGCCAATACATCGCAAGGGAAAATAAGGAAAAGCACAAATATAGTAAGACTGAGATCATGGTGTTGAAGGGCAAACCCATCAACCCTGGTTGGACTCGATCTTGAAGGTCTCTTCCAACTATAATGATTCTGAGATTTACCAAATCTGGAGTTGTTGAAACAATTGTGGTAAATATCAAAGGATAGATCAGCTTGCAGTGCCTGTTCCACTAACAAAGACACCTGTCTGAAAGTTTGCAGCTTGTGTGCAGAGGTGCACTTTACTGTATGGGGGAAATGCAGGAAATTCTCTTCTTTCAGTTCTGATCGAACCACACACACCATTAATTTCCAAGCATTTTTATGTCCCCAAGAAGAAGAAAAATAAATAAAGCAAGAAAATAGTTGTGAAGCTAATAAAATTCAATCATAAGCAGTGATTAAAAGAGCTAACTGTGTGACGACTCAAGGTATAGAAACTGCCTATAACCATTTACAGGAATTTGACACCAGAGGATATTAGTAGCAGAGAATATAGAGCGCTACTTGGAAGGAAAGCTGAAAACAATAGGAAAAAAATAACACACAAGTAATACTTTGATAGTAATATGCAGCTATGGAATAGAAACCCACAGCCAGGCTACAGTTTCAATCTTCTTGCCTAATCAGCATTCTCCTAGCCCTTCTGTTTTCCTTCTGTTTGTGCAAGGATCTGCATAGGAATACATAGGTATAAACTCTGCCACACTGTCATGCAAATCGAAGGTACCAATTCTCTGCCACTTTCTTAAAATAAAAAAACTTTCAGATTCTAGTTCCTCAAGTGCCAGCAAAACGCTCAGCAGCGGTTTGCAGGCTAGCCAGTTAAACAGAACTTTAAAATGCCTCGTTACCAACTTCCTCCACAAACTTGTGCTGAAATGAATGGGTGCCCTCAAGATATTTTCTAGAGAGCGTTGACTGATATGCACAATGTCTGACCAACCACCACAGAGCCTGCAGATGTAGATTTATATGCCAGCTGCCCAGTTCTAGATAAGCTTTGCTGTTCATCTCTCAAACTCGTGAAGTCAAAGAACCTGGTGCTCCAAATGCCTTGGGAGAAGATTCCATGCTCTTAAGAAAAATCAAAAATAACTTGCGTGACTCTCAAGTGTTGGTGGGCTTTTTTTTCTTTCTTTTGTTATATTTAAGGCTACATCTTTTTTGACAATACCTATTATAAAGGTGATAATTTTCAGGAGCTATCTTCAATGAGAATCAATACTTAGAAGGCAGACCAAAAAAAAAGATTTGACATTGGACAATTTAGAAAAAGTGTAAATAAAATTAGCAAAGAGATTATTTAATTAGCTCCAACTACCAGATAATCATATTAGAACCTGAATTTAATTTTGCAACTATAGATCAAAGCGAAATCACTTTCAGGTAGATTAAATTGTCCCCCATACTCTCCCTTTATGTTTTATGTTTCATGAAAGCAACATGACAAAGGGGCTCTCAATCCAGAGCTAAATACACTTTTGTCAACACAGTACATAGGCAACTTTTTAATTAAGGTAGCAATTGTCCTGCCTAGACTTCTCTTCTCACACACACATACACACTTGCCAGAACAAACAAGTACCAGCAACCATTAAGTGCCAACAAACTGCGTGAGGTTTTCATGATCTTCTCCCTCACAGGACAAATCCTGAGGGATGCTGCTCATTTAAAGACTTACTGAAACATCTGCGGATGAAAAAAATCCATCAAGCACTCTGAAAGTTGTTTGGCTACTTAATATTTCAATTGCCAATACATATCCTTGGTGTACATGCGGTGTAACAAACAGAATTTGCAAACAGAATCAATGTCTGCCCAAAAATGAAATAGGTAATGCATCCTTAAATCCACTATTCCTAGGATTCAGAAATTCTGTGTAAGTGATAAGATTCAGAACATAACTAGGCTCCTTTATTTAAGGCAGCAAGGATGCACTTTCAGATGAGTATCTCAAATTTGTATTTGCTTCGAAAAGACTAATTTTGAAATAGAGAATGGGTTCTGGAGCCTCTGACTTATTTTCTTAAAACCTTAATCTTCACTCGGTTGGAGAGAGCAAACGCAGGAGGGTCAGGAGGGTTGTAGAAAGATTTTCAGTCTAAAAGTACCAAATAACAAAGATAGCAAACGTGTGAATTAAATGATAACTGCAAACCACTGGCATCGGTGCTTAGAACAAACGTCAAATGAAATTCATAGTGTGTCCACTGAAAAGCAGACTAGTCTTCCCTACAGAGGAGCCTTCTGAGCTAACCACTGGCACAGTTCAGACTCAATCCCTTAAGGAAAAACAAAACAAAAGCACACCGACACACACAGTTTCTTCTTCAAATTAGAAAAAGGGCCTAGTGCTCTGAAACCCAGAGCTCTCAGCATCATTCTATCTGGTAGAAACTGGCTATGCAAGAAGTACCTTCTTGTATTTTTGGACTCCTCTGAACATGGAGAGGAGTGGAGGGATGAGAGATCGGCCTGAGGCATTTGAATGCAGGTTGGTTTCTTTTTCCATAGTTGGTGCAGACCTCAACAGGGTGAAAATACCCCTCACTTTATTTTTTTATTTATTTTTTTTTTCAAAACAGGTGAGCAAACAGCCTCGCTAAATTCTGGACACCCACACCCATGCGCACTTGCAAGCATCAATCCCTAACTTGGCGGCTCTTGCTACTAAGTGGCAAGCATCAAACGCCACCCTCACCTGATGCTTGGCCGTCTCCATACCCTCCAGAATTGTCGTCTTGAAGTCCTCCTGCTTGCCCTGTGGAAGGAAAGAGGAGAACTCAGGGACCTTACTCCATAGGTTAAATCATACTGGACATAAAGGCCCGGCAGTTGGCGTTTTAAGATATTAAATTTCACCAACTAACTAAACCCATTTTCTGAGAATCCCATCTTCTGGAATATAGGTCCAGGGCACCGAACTCTGTGGTCTTCTGAAGTGTTAATACATGTTACTGGAACCCTTTAAATCAGACTTTTATGGGAAATCTAGGAGTACACGGTATGTAACATTACTTGTGGCTAAATACTTATGATCAACTTGATTAATGACTGGATTTTAAATAATAAGATCACATTTCTTACTACTAGGTTAAAGATTGGGTGGATGGGTACTGTTAGATCATAAGGGTCTCAAACCACAAGAATTTGATAATCTTGCCCTTGATATTCGCCAGTCTCCCAACAGGCGAATGAAAGTTTTGAACCATTCTGAAAAGCCTCTTACTTTCAAGACAGCCTCTTCCTTTCTTTGCCATAAACCCTTTTTGAAGCTGGATGAAGGAACAAGGCCTATAAAGGCACAGGCCAACCAATCTGGCTTTAGTGCCCTTGGTGCACCAACAATCCTTCACACACCAAGACGATCTGGGGGTCAGCAGTATTGACACACACTCGGCCTCACTGATCACCAATATGATCAACACCCAGAGCTGAAAGACATGGGGCTTTCGGTCTACCCAGAGCTGGAAAAATCAGGAAAGGGAAAGCACCCGGCTGAAAGAACTGAAGAGGTCTCAAATTTGCCTGAATGCAAGTCCTAAATAGCAGCGTTGATAGGACTGGAATACAAATGGAAACAGAATATTTACAGGAAAGGATGAGCACAGCTGTGATGTCTATCAGAACAAGCTAATATAGGTCATCTTCTTACACTCTCCAAATCTTCACAAGAGAAACCCCTCTGAGTTTAGCTCTTAAGTGATATTTTTCTACAACCAGATGTTAGGCTAAACATTTTTTCAGCTCCTAAGAGCAGGAAGCAATGAGCATTGCAGACAGCTAATCCTCATGTGGCTATCCAGACACGTATCAAGACACCTTCAGAGCAAGTTCTTCATAGGAACGTCCCAACACTCAGCACACCGGGTGTTTCCTGAAGCCGAAAACAAACCCCCATTGGAATAAACCCCTGTGGGTAGCTAATGAAGCAGTCACTTCCGTGACCACGACCGCCCAAGGTGCAACTGTTCAAGGAGCCATCTTCAAACAAGAGCAGGGTTCAAAACACGGTTGTTGAGATTACTCAGCAGTTTAGGATGGGGTAGACAACTTCACTAGAATACAGTTTGAAGCTCTCGGGAGAAACCTTTATTAGTGTAAAAATAAATAAATAAATAAATAAAAATGGTAGTTCAGACTGAATTCTTACCTTCTAAAGCAACATACAAAAGTGAAATCAAGCGTTTCCGTACGTAAAAATAAATTGTGCACTGTAACATTGCACTGTAACATACAGGTGAAATTAAATAATAAAAGGGGAAAAAAAAAAGTTTCAACACAGCTCTCAAGATACCCACAAAACTGAGCGTGCGTGCTTCAAGGCACTATAGTTTTACTGTGACCTAAGCCTTTTCCTAAGAAAAATTCCATTTGCTATAAAAGGACTAGCCTATCGCATGTTTGAATATGGCTCTGATAGAACAAACATATTTTCATGTTGTTACAACTGAGGAGTAAGTCTTATATCTCACCAAGCTACTAGCAGGAAAGTTTAGAGACTCAAAAGAGACACAGAGGAGAAATATTTGGATTCCAGTAGGCTTCAGAAGTGTCAAAACCAGCTACCTATCAACCCAATGTATCTGCAATAGCAAGAGAAAATGTCCATCTTGATTTACATCAAAAGCATTGGGCTGCATTTGCTGGAACATATGCCAACATTACAGTACCTGCTTCCATCACTCACGGAGGGAATACCACAACCCAACATAAATATTTACCCTCCAACATAGGCAGTTTTTTGCATGAAAAAGTATACTTGCCCCTTCCATAAGTTACAGAGTTGAAAGGGTGCCGACACCAGCCAGCAGCAGTCATTATTCCTGACTTGGCAGAAAGGACAGAGCTGCTCTCAGCTTAATTACAAAAAATATTCAATACTTCCTGTTGTGTTAGTAGCAGCTAAGGTCCAAAAAGTCATTTCATTTTGGTCACCCACTCATCCACTGTTCAAACAATCATCCACTGCCTTAAAATAAGGCATAGCAGCACAGGACGACCAAAACTAAGTGCTGAATTTAATTAACAGGCAAATCAGATGAGGAAAGACAGAGGCAGAGCACCACTAAATCTGATTAGTCAAATGATATTAATCTGAATCATATTAAGTCTTACATTTCCTTGGAAAACAGCAGCTAAAAACATGTATTACCACAAACTAAGAACACTAACAAAACTAGAAAAGCAGTTGCTGGAAAAGTCTAGAAAATGAGATCTTCAGGCAGCAATGAAAAGGAAAATCCCATTTAGCCAATGTAAGGAGGAAGAAAACCAGCAGCTCCTTGATTCCAAAGTGGGTATCACTGAACATGAACTCAAATTAGTTCAACAATGAAAACAAATTTGGAAGGTTTTTGCTATCAAACACTATTTCTCACAGAAAACAAACACACAAAAAAACAGCCATGATAATTAAGGAAGTTTAAACTTTAATGAAATACTCTTATCCCTTTTAAAACTGCTCTGCAATGATTTACAGCAAATCTTGCAAATCAGACTCTAAGGGCTTGCATAACCAGAATATCTGAAATCCCCCCAGCTGAGCATATTAATGGAGCCAACTCCAAGTAAGGCCAACATTTTGCTATTTCCTACAGTGTAACGATTAATATTGTCCTTCTAATGTTAACTGATTCTGAGTACAGAGTAATAAAGTATCAGCTACCATACTCCTACATTTTTTAACATTTGCACAATTAGATTTTTCAGCACAAAAGGCAGTAAAATGAAAAAGTTTTACACCTTTACTGCATTACCTAGGTTTTCGTAAGCTTTAAACAGGCAATAAAAATTGAAACATTTCCAGGTCTGATGAAATAAAGCCCAGAAATGAGGATAAATTAACAGTAATATAAACTAACTTTGGTACCTTGCTAAATATATCATCCTGCTCTAATACTACAGTGCTATTTAGTATTTCTTCTAAAACATTTATGGTCTTGCTTCAAAGAAGTGATTAAGAGCACAGCTCAACTATAAATATTTCATCCATATTAAAATACACAGCAGACCTCATGTGTTGCCCTGCTAACTTCATTGGAATTACATGTCTCAATACACCTTAAAAGCCAGCAGAAGATGAGTTAACACTCTGGTGCCTCCATCTTAGAAAATAAAGACAAAGAGATCTACCAATGTGCATAGTTTGGGAAGCCTTGAGAAATACAGCGAGACTAGCCACAGAAAAACAACAGAAAACTTGTGTCTGCTTTCACATGTCCATGTTTTACACATCACAGGATGTCTGTCCCTGGAGAAAAGACAATGATCTGAATTCTAGTTATAGAAACAGGTTGTATCTAGTTGACTGTACATAATGCCTACAGAATAACTGCTAAACACATTTCGATATATGCAGAATTACACAAGCCTATCACTGACTCATCCACCTTTTCTTCCTTTAGAGGGCAGGAAGTTGGGTGCTCTTCATCCATTACACCTCTGACTGGACTCTGGAATCTTTCTTAGATGCACTAAATGGCATCCGAGATATACACTGGAAATGTATTAGTACTGTACTTCACAGATTAAACCCCAGAGGCGCAAGCTAAATTAAACAATAAAGTCAAGATACTTGCTTAATTGTTCCTATTAAAATTCTACTTTTAATAGATCAGCCACCACTATGAAGAACGGGAGAGAAAAAGGGGATTTTTATCCTTTCAAACGCTTCGTTATAGAATTCCTGTATCAAGACAGGAGCCCGTAACTGAAGAGAAATTCCAGTGGCAAGCCCTAGCAAATAAAACACAAATGTGGCTTTCAGTATTTCCTGAAAATGAAGGTGACTATCCTCAAGCTAGTATCAGATTCAAATGTTCTGTCAACATGCCCAAACTTGCCTGCCAAAGAAGAAACAAATTAAGTGCAGACCTGAATTCAACATCTGAAATAAACCAGCAAAAGTTCAACTATTAAATTTCAGCTATTGTCTAAAACCAGCTAGCACATATTGAATTTTGTACAACCTCTCTGGGCGGTGCGTTTTGCAAAAAGCATTTTGGTATAGCACCACGAGACCAAACGCTGGTTGCTGTAAATACATCAGAGGTAAAGAATGGAGAACGCACTGCTAATGCCACGGAAATTCTACTGCTGCTTCCTGAACAAGGCTGAATAACAAACTTCCCAACGCAAAGTGAAGGTTTACAACTCTGCCAAAGACAATGAGTAAAGCACTGAAGTTTCAGCAAAGAGTATCCACTAAGAACTACGGATTATGCACATAATTTAAAGTTACAGGAATCACCATCAACTGATTTGCACAGCAGCTCTCCCAATAAATCTAACTTAATTCTCTCAGAAGAGTAAGTGAATGTTCATATATGAGCAGGTGACAGTTAAGTGCTAAAGCGACTATTCTGATCAATAGGAGGTTTCTAAAGACATGCTAATAAGGATAAAAATGGAAATTTTCATGAGAGGTTTGGCTTTGTTTGCAGTTATGTATATTCTCATCTTCATCAGGGTACTTTCCTGCGTTTTTAACCCTCCTTCCACAGATGGGGCCAACAGAAACAGCATGATCAGAACAATCATTCATAACTAGATCAAAACTAGACACAGGACTCACGATGCTGCACCTGACCTCCTTAATTTCTGCCAATAAAGCAGGTAAAGATGCCACAGGAAAGGTCTCTCTCCACTCACCAGATGGTTCCTCTGGCTCGCTTTCATTTTCTTCTTCTGCGGGAGCTGGTGGAGGTGGTGGCGGGAGCTTTTTCTCTTTCTCAGCTTTGGCATTTCTCTCTTCTTCAGAGTAATACTCATCTTCTGACAGGTTTGCAAGACTCTCATCCATCTCTCTGTACTCCACCTATAAAGAGCACAACCACAGAATAAACACACTGAAGTAATTCAAGTCTAACTACTAGAGTGAATACCACCAGCAACATAACTGCTTACAGGCACAAAGAACCTGGGCTACCTTGCCCAAAATCCTACCACAGGCACTGTGTTACACAAAGCTCCAGCAGCTTCAGTTTCATGCGTTTTGACCTCCCCTACTGGCTTCAGCACTTAATTGTCCCTAAGAGTAGGAAGTCTCTCCTAGTAACTAGCCCATTTTACATGTCTCTGTTGTTGAGTCAGTATTGTCTTCAACCTCTGTTGCTTTCTTTTGAATCTTTACCTTCCCAGTATATTTATGGGTGACAAATCCCCTCCCAGTCCAAACCACTGCAGTGAAACTAAACTTTCAGGCTCCTTTCATATAATAGGCTCTTCACCCTCATTATCTACCAGCCTTTATCTTACATGTTCCGAGTTGAACTCATCTGTTGAAGATGATCAAACACAATTGCTAATAGGACTTTCCAAGAAAATCTCACCATATCCTGCACAGTGATGTACCTTGCATAGATATTCTCTTCTTTTTTTTCAGTAGCTACAATTTCCCCCTGGCCCCAAATAAAACCCAGGCCTGAAAAATGCCCTTAGTGATCTCTTATCTCTCCCAAGAACTCGAGCATCTCTCCAACGCTCAGCGCAGACCTAGCAACTTCAGAAGGATTATTAGAGGCAACCACAGCACCAAGCACACCTGCACATCTAGTACATACGATTTTGATTACCATAGCTGGCTTACAAAGCCAAAATTAGTAACAAGGATAAAATCTAACACAAAATAAGAGCACAGATAATGATTTAGAAGGAATATACAACTTATTAAGCATCTAACCACAGAGGATCTGTTTAACACTCAACGTTCAAAGAAAAGACAAATCAAAAAGCACTATGAAAAGATGTCATCTACCAAAAGCAACCAGGGAAGACCCAAGAGTTACTCATATACAATGCTTAGTACAGCTAGATTCTTCTGTTGACAGATCAAACATACAGATCAGATTCTTTTACTGACAGATCTCTGCTACTGAAGGTACATGGGATGGAGCACATACATTTATATTAGCCCTTTACCAGGCAATTCCAATCACTAAGACAGAGGAATTAAGTCTCTTCTCACTCAGCCCTGGAAAAGCAGAGAAGCTTTTCCTGGGGGAGAAATTAAATCAGCTCACTGCATGGTCGGTCACACAAAAGCCTGAGAAGGTTCAATCAGAGGAGTGGGAACCATCTAGGTGATAACAGAAGCAGAAATAGGCTCCCTCCCTTGTAAACTTGACCAATTTCTGGCATTTTTTTTGCAAAATTGGAAGTTTAAATCTGGGAAAGATCAAAGTATGTTTTTTCTGCCAAACACTAGTCAGTTGTCTAACAAACTGATGAGAGCACACTGCACCTATGAGCACTGATAATGAAATGAAAATGTCAGTCCTGGCAGAAAATAGATATGCTCAAGGATGAGCACTGATAATGAAATGAAAATGTTTCATTAGAAAATGAAAAAATAGATAAGGCAGAAAATAGATATGCTCAAGGTATTTTCAAAACTGAAAATCTATGCAGGTCTTAAAGGAAGCTTTTCAGTTTAAATATTCAATCTGTCCACTCCTAATTCCTTTAAATCCTCTCAGACAACCTAATATGATAGATTCAGAACAGGAACTGTGAATTGTTGAATTCCTGTTAAAATTTCCATTTATCTCAATTGACCCAAACAAAGTTATGATATTTCTTGCATCATGACTACTTACATGTTATTGACTCACAGTCAAGAGCATTAAACAACATATGTACCATGTGTCTTAAAGCATTTCAGAAGAAACATCTGCAAGCTGGAATTTTGATTACAGTTGAGTTTTGAGTTTTTAGTTGTGCATTGTGCACTCTTTTTGAGTTAGCAGAGCAGACATACAATGAATTACAATCACAGCGTATTTGTTATCTTCTTCTTGTTTAAAAGTCAAAATAAGTAATATTAAGCAAAAAGTGACAATAAAATGATAATCCTTTAAGAATATGACAGAGCAAGCAGAAAAGGGAAATCTCATAAAAATTCCATTGACCATAAAATAATGACATGTTCCTCTTTCTTTCCCTGCATGATGTTTTTGTACCAGTGAAGCAAAATAATGATCCTTATTATCATATGTACTTTATTTTTTTTTTTAGATGGAGAACAAAACTTATTGTAACTTAAAGGAACATGGCAGCCCAAGAGATACCCTAAAAGGGTACCATTTAAACTGTTTTAAATATACTCTTTAAACGTGTCTGTTTAAATAGGAAGATTTTCTGCTGATAATGAATTTCCCTGCCTACTGGAAAGGACTTTATATTCCCTCCTCTGCAGCACATTGAGCTGCTCCCTGCGGAGCAAATGTGTTAGTCTTTACACCACCACCAGGGTCTTCTGCGAATTCCCACCCTGCAGCAAGCTACAGCGATCTCAGCGTATCCCAGTCATTTGGTGGGGGGCGAGATGGCTTCTTTTGCAGGTGGCACTGCAGGCTGCATAACTTGAAAGAATAATCAAGTCCAAAAAGAACAGTATTTTCCCAAGGTTTATTTTTAACCAGGGTAAGATCCCCAAGCAAGCTCACAGCACAAACGTTTGTACCAATTCCTGGCAGTGCCACCTTGGGCTAGCGCAGAGAGATGGGAGATCACATCCTTAGCAAGCGGAGTCACCAGCGCAGAGAAACATCACTAAAACGTAACCTGCGAGAGTTCTCCAATTCTTATTTGCTGACAGACCATTAAAAAGCAAACAAACCCATGGATGCTGCCTCTGAAGAGGCTGCAGCCCGACGCGAACTGACAGCTCCCAAGCGCAGAGGATGTGTCGGGCTATCTTGTGGGCAGCACTCGGGAGTAAAATATCCAAAGCCACAACACATCAGTCAGGGGCCCTAACAGCACTTCCAGCTTCTGTATCAAACACACCCAGTTCTGGGCACACCCAGAGCCTTCCAAGGCATCTGCAACACGGGTTCCGAGCAAAACACGCAGTTGGTGCAAATAAAGTATTCTCATATGTTCATAACAACTTCAGGATGGATGACTCTGCAGGTCCAAACTACTGGAGGTTGCTCAAGGGCCTTCAGTTTTCATCACCAAGCGCCTCCTTAGTCTCAGCATGAAACCGGTTCAGTTTCCCAAAGCTAAGCCAAGGGCACCGAAGAACAGGGTGCCCCAAATTACCCGCACAACCCTGCCAGACCAGCTGTGCTCCAGGCACACGGCGGTCCTTAGGAGCCGCTCCTCCCGTGTACTCCTGACAA
>NW_010584419.1:46102-62762 GCF_000705375.1 Tinamus guttatus | reverse complement strand
TCAGGACGTCTAGGCTGGAGTTAGGAGTCCAGTGATAGGGAAGCGCCTTCCTGCCAATGCTCCATAGCACCTGACAGCTTGGCAGTCTAAGGTGGCTTTCCACTGCACGTTCAGGAGGTCTAGGCTGGAGTTTGGAGTCCAGTGATAGGGAAGCGCCTTCCTGCCAATGCCCCATAGCACCTGACGGCTTGGCAGTCCAAGGTGGCTTTCCACTGCACGTGGCTCCTTCTGGAGCCAGCGAGGTGCCCACAGAAGCTGGCACCGCACTGGAGCTGGAGACCATGCCGAGTGGGTCCAGGTGGTCACGGGAGCAGCGGGTACTTCTGCCCTGGCCTTCCCCATTGGGGGCACTGCCCGTGCTCTGGCGACGCTGCGGCGCGCTCTTGCCTGAGCACTCTCCGACCACGGATCTTCTGCCAAGAGCGACTCAGAACCACAGAGCTCTTCGCAATGGCGGGTCGCTGAGGATCTTGCCACAAAGTCTTTCTCACACAATCAACACATTGGTCATTAGTGTGCTAAGAGTGGCGAAGGGGCTCTTCTTGGAGGTGCACAATAAAAGAACAAGAAATAACAGGCCCAAAGCACAGCAGAGGAAACTAGAACTAAATGTAAGGAAGGAGATCTTCAACATGAAGAGTGGTTCAGTTCTGGAAAAAGCCATCCGAAGAGGCTCTGGAATCTCCATCCTTGTAGATTTTCCACTGTCCCGACCAACTTCATTTAAAATTGGTGTTGGAGTAGAGCAGGATGCTGGACTATGTGACCCCCTAAACCTTCTATTAAACAAATTCCATATAATTCTGTGATCTTGGCAAAATATCCAAATACGGAAACCACTTGGACTGTGATGATGCACAAGCTGTGCTGGTTGTGCTGCTAGCAGTATCAATGCACCACAGCTCTCACCGGTACCTCCAGACATAACGTTGCTTTGGATTCCCAGTTATTTTGCTTATCTCAAGCAGATTCTGTGAGGAGACCCAGTTACTCCCCTGGCCTTACAGAGCTCATTATTAGGTCCGCATCCCACAAGCTTCCCTGAGCACCACTGGCAGATATCTTCACCAAGCTGAAATGATGTTTATTTTCATACCAGCCCACGGATTTATTTTTGATTGCACCTTCTCCACACAGGTTCCCTGCCTACACATTGAATTCAAGTACAAAGTGGCAGGACCTCTGGCAGTCAGGAATGTGGGAAGCCCTGTGGAGACACCTGTAGTAGTGAGCATAAGCCTGGCCACAGCATGGTTCATGGGGTCACCTTCAATGCATCAAGACTGTGGTAAAGGGACACATGCCAAGTTTAGTCCCTCTTCTCTTTCAAGGCTGGCCTGGACCTTTTTATATCTTTTCCTCTCACGCTTCCACCTATAACATCAGCAAAAGTTTGAGACAAGAAGGGTAAGCAGTTTGGGGAAGGCACTGCAGATCAGTGCCCACCAGCTCTTCATGCTGTTATCCATAGTCTGAAGCCTCAACAGGTGAAATACAAGGTAGAACCTGCCTATGGCTAAGCACACAATCGGTCTAAACTAGACTTTTCTTTAAACTGCCTCAACCTTATCTTTTTCTAACAAATTGGAGCACAAAGGCACCAGTCCTTTGGCTTTGTCCCTATCCTAGTGGAAGTTGCCCTAAATCCTACTCTGTCATCTAGCTTACAAATCACACTAAACAAAACCTCACTTTCTCATGTTCCTGTCTTGGAACTAGTCATTAATCCAGGGGATGTGGTTGTGTAGGTGCTATTTTATTCTGGTAGTCGAACCTCATCAAGCTGTTTGGACTGCTGCTCATGTGGCTGTGCAGACACAACAGGAAGATTTAGATACCTGGAAAGGCAGCAGCTGCCCAGGATCAGGCTGAGCTGGGATTTTGGCTGTTGAAGAGTGTGTGAAACATATGACAAGAGGCTGTAGGAGGTCTGCAACAGGTAGCTGATGTATTCCAGATGTCTACTCAATATTAAGTGAGAAAGGAAGGCAAAAAGTCAGAGGATAAACTAACAACACGATGTCAGTGCCTAGAGCTGACTTAAGCAGAATGGAACTATCCCTAAGCCCATGGTCACTTCGGAAGAGTCCGATGACCAATTCAAATGGAAGACCTGAGGAGACAAACTGCTCAGGGAGAAACTACAGAGAGAATGGAGCAACAGCTAAGCTGTAAGTTAAGCAAGTTACCTTACATTATCTTCACCCAAGTATTTCAAATCTGAAGTGCTAAGTAACATTTCCTCCACTATCCTGTTTTCCTCTCTGTTTCGCCAAATTTCAGAAGTAACCACAAAATTCATTTTTAAATTAAGTTTTAATTAATGGTTGAGACAAATACTTTTCTCAGAGCGCTTTCAACATGCTTTCCATATGCTCAGTTGAACCAACACCTCTGCAACTCGACACATTTCTTTACTCTTCTGAATTAACAGGTCCAAGTTGATCCTTTTATTTGTAAGGGTCATTTATTAAATTCAATTAAGATAACAAATATAGGCTTCCCATATCTGTAAACTTGTCTCCTGGCTGTAACTTAGCTTCACATTTGTTAAGAGTTTAACACAAAGTAAGGCATACAAAGGGTTTCTAGCAACATCTTGTTGCACCCGAGATATCATCATGTCTGTTACCTGGTAAGGCATTTTTCCCCATTTCAGGTAGTCATAAAAGCAAATTTTAGTTAACAAAGTCTCTGAAAATCAGAATTTGCTTTGATTCTGTTATCTTTTTGCATAGAGGCAATGAGAACTTTTAAAATTTACCACAGATACATCTTTTTATATGAAGTATTTGCATTCAGTCTTCTCCAACACATATGTGTGTACGGCACACACAAATATTTAACTTCTATCTTCATGACAGTAGAAGCAAATTTAATCTCACCTTTTATTAGAAAGGTCTGAGAAAATGGACACAGAACCTGCTCAATTTGTCCTTCCCTAACCTCTATCAGATATGAACAAACTATCTCAGGTGGTTTAAATCAGAACAGTGGTGAGGAACAGCTCCTGGGTGTTCCCCCACTGCTCCTCAGGCGGCTCTGTGTGAAGTCACTCGAAGCCCAGCGCAGTGTTTCCACACCTTCCTGTGCCCCTCGCATGGATAATCTGCTCTGATACAATCTGAGCCACTGCTTACTTCTACATATACAAAGAATTTGTTCAAAAGAAGAAAGAAATAGAGGAATCGAGGTGTGGAAAACCTGTTAACTGTGCTCATAGGCAAAAGATGATTAGCAGCTTTCTGTAACACATGGGCCCTGACTTGGTGCTCCATAACCTCATTTCAGTCCTCGAGGGGCACAAAGCAGCAGCCCCATCCCATTCTAATGCTGCTGAATGCAGACTGATGCTCATTTTCAAGGAATTTTCCTCATGAAATAAAGTTGAAATTCAACTTTATTCCCACATTTCAGAGAAAGTGGTTTTATTAAGCAGAATTTTCAGTTACGACAGACATGAATCTGAATCCAGGAGAAAGGTGAGTACTTGCATTCATTTTTTTTTCTTTTAAACACAAACTGTGAACGGCTACTACAGATGTCACATGAGAAGCCAAGTCACTCAAATCCTCTTCACTATGAATGAGGTTTGAGATTGGGAAAAGAAGGTTCAGCTCACTTGCAGAATGCTGAGAACAGGAAGAAAATCAAAAGCAATGTCCAAGGCATATGCAAACTGAAAAAATAAGGGCTGGGGAGTCTCTATTTTTTTTCTTCCCTCAAAGACTATACTACAATATGAAGATAAAAGCTAAATGAAAAACAAATCTTTATACAGTACTTTCTCTTAATTAAGTCCCATGGTTTTGTTTTTTTGTTAAAAGAAAATAATGTCTTTTAATTTAATACTTATTTCAGGATTCTCAGACCAGGGTGTGGTACTGGTAGCACTTCACTTAATTGGAATTATCCTTTTAAAAAGCAATCTTAAAAGCAGCTCTGAACTTTGCTTCTGAGATGGAAGCACTGTCTCTGAACCAACAATGGTTCCTGTCACTCTTGCTTTGTATCTTTCAAGGCCTGAAGTCTCTCTAAAAGGGGTGGATGGGAGTAATGCCACATTGAAAAGATCCAGTCAGAAACGGGGAATCCTAAATTATCTTTGTTTAGTTTGATCAAAGCAGAATATAGGTCTTTAGCCTTCCCAAGTTCCTTGGCAAATGCATCTGCTTGAAACTCAAATCGCCGGCTTAGCACAGTCAAGCAAAACGAGAGAACCTGGGGAGAGAAAGATATTCAAAATTATTTAAATATTCAGCCACCCGTTGAGTTCCTTATAGCATCACTAAATAAGCATTATAATGTCTTCCTTCCCCCATCCCGTGCCTTTAGAATGCTTTCAGTAATATTTATCCAGGTCAAACCTGAAACTGAGCATCTTACCTGAGGTTGAACACTAAAACCCTAATTATTACATTAGGATGTACTAGGTACAGTCCCTAGAAATTTCAAACTCTTCTCCAAAGTAATAACATAGCCATAAAATCATTATGATTAGGGTGTTATTTCGACATCTAAAGCTGAAAGACCAGTTGCACATGTTATAGTTTACCTCATTGTAAGGTGAAAAAATGAACTGGAAAATAATCATCAAGCCTATCAGGGTGGGCTGGGTCTCATAGAAACCAAACGCAGCAAAGAGCTCTTTCCGTCCAATCAATACGGCAAACAGGAAGAAGCAGAGGAAGGAATTCATCTAGAGAAAGGAAACAATATTCCTGGTCAACATGAACTTTTCACATAAATCTAATATTATAGCCTAAATGTTCAAATTACAGATTGGCACAGAAAGGCCACTGAAAAAGAGAGATTGCTAAAATTAATTTAGAGAAAGGAATAAGCAGCCACTTTTAACCTTCCTTCTGTATATGCACGCAATAGTTTTCATTTTCAGTGAGGAGAAGAAATGTTTATGTAGGGAAGGGAGATGAAATGGCAAGAAGAGATGAAAGGTGAGGAAGGAATAGAGGGGGGAATCTATCTCCTTGGAAGTAAATATGTTCTAAAAAGCTTAAAAGCAAACCAGATGCGTCAGAAGTCTTTCTCTGAAGCATTATGCACTGTTTGCTGTGCTGTACTTCTGTTTCTGTAAGCAATCTACCCTTCTATCTAAACCATGCAACACCATGTACAAGTGCTTCCCTTAGCTGGATTTTCAGATGTAAGAGGCAGGATCACATCAAGTTTCTGGAGAAGATGAAAGTATCTTCTCAATCTATTCAGGTGTCTGTTTGGTCTTTGCAGAGTAAGAGACAGAAAACAGGAGAGAGGGAGAGCTATGACAGAAAAGAGCCAACACAAAAAAGCAGAAAGCAGATATGATTGGGGATATTTTTGAAAGTTCTCTTTGTAAAAGTTCCTCCATGCCCCTGATAGTTTTACCTGCCCTATTTTTATTTTCTAACCTTCTCTGACTCCATCAGGTCTTTCTTAGATGTGGAACCAGAACTGCACGCAGCATTTGCTGTACACATGGAGGACACATCTGAGTGTCCCATGCTCTGCTGCAGCCCTTCACAGTGTTCCTTTGCACTCCTTGCACAGCAGGCAAGTGGCAGCATATTTACTCTCCTTGCTGTATTCCAATATGTAACTGCACAAGACTGACAGCACAATCAACAAGAGATACACGGGCAAAACTGGAAGTGGGTATTTTGGAAAGGACAGTAATTACAGAATGCTCTAGGAAAAACACTAGTTCATCACAACTTACCTGGCTGATTATAATGTTTTTGATAGTGTGACCTAGTTTCCAATGACCCAATTCATGGCCAAGTACAGCTAGAACTTCTTCATTTTTACATCCTTGTTTCTTATTCTGAGGGAATAACAAAATTAAACTAATATCAGATATGACTGAACACAACTGATCCAATTTCTTACTTTTTGTTTTCCTTATGTCACTTAAGTCATTAAATGCCTCAAGATCAGGAATTGGCTCTTCCCTTGTACCAGCAGCATAAACACAATTTCACATTGAGCCTTTTGGATGGGTTCGTCTATTATAAATTTAGGTAGACTCAAGAAGTTACTTAAAAAAATAAACTTTGTTCAATGATTTTCTATCATGCGTGGTGATCCTTTATTTCTATCTAGGCAGACAAGCCTGTTCAGACCTGGAACAATGCATTAAGATTTGCTTTCCATACTCTTTCCTGCCATTCATTAATCTAATCTTTTTCTTTCTTTACCCAAGCAAAGCTGTTACAATGTAAGGGGACATTCCCAGCCAAAGACTTTTGATGACTAATCGAGTCCCGTCCTCTCCCTTCCTTCAGTGTTCAATACGGAGCCTGGCCTTGCAAGGCACTGCAGTACAAGTTTACTTCAGTAGAAACAGAATGACCGTAGCAATAACCCCCATGCCTGCAGCAAGGAGATGATGGACTTCTGTATCTTCAAAGGTACAAAAGTCATTAGCAAGTCAGAACTATGTGGGCCTGTGTATTGAGGAGGAAGCTGAAGTACCCACTGGAATGGAGGAAATGCTTTTCATTATTACTGCAGAGAAGCTTTCTGGATTTTTTAGTGTGGGTGAGCTCAAAATACCCTCCTCCTATCACTCACTTGTGCAGCAGGCCACGCCACAAGCCATGGATGAAGAGAATTTTACCACCAACATGCTCGTCCTGAGCAAACAACAATTTATACACTGGCCTAACTAGGCTGCATGAGGCAATTTATTCTTCTCATAATTAATCCTTCAGGTACTTCAGAACGTATTCCACCAATTTTATCCATTCTTATTTGGATAAGATATCAACTGAAGAAATCAATGTTTTCCTAAAACCCCTTAAGTGGATTTCTACAGTCTCCTTAGTTCTATTTGCAGCAATTCACTCATAGCTTCAGAAATTTCATCTATCACCAATTCAGAGATTCTTTGGACCTTTACAATACACACAGAAAACACAAGAAAAAAACCTAAGAAGTTAATGTAAAAAATAAAGTGGAGAACAAATATGAACTCACTTTGGTTTTAGACTTTGTCTCTTCATTCTCACCATCAGCTCCTTCTGATGGCTCTTTGTTCAAAGCAGAATAATCTTCTAAGAGGGTATCAAACAGCACTATCCGCTTATTCTTGAAGAATCCATAGAAATAAGCATTGCTATGAGAAGAACGCTTAGAACCTGATGGGGGAAGATGTACATCAGAGACCACAGTCAGAATAATCCTGTGCACTGAAGCCCATCTATGCAGTCTTACTGGGAACATATTCTTCCAAAGGAATTCTCAAAGACCCCATATGAACGGTAGGCCAACTCCCTGCTTGCAGGCTGCAGGATATTTTAAAATGACTTAAGTAAAGATCATCTCATTTACTACCTCCGATTAGAGATTTTTCATTTGCAAATGCAATGCCAGGTGTTCAGTTCAACTCACAAGAACACACAAGGACAGCCACAGAAAGGTGTACTATCCAAAAAACACTGTTGCAATTTCAGGTTCAGAGGGGAAACAGAAATCTGCAAAGAAATTTGCTTCCCTCCTTGCAAAGAAAGTGATGGGTGCATTTTACAACTCTCTGAACGTATCAACAAAGATTATTTGAATTTCTGAAGGTGTTATGATCAGACACTGATGAGAGAGAAGATGAAGTACAGATCTCATGCAGACGCTTAAAAATGTTGTATTGAAGTTCATAACAGATAAAAAGAGCTAGGGCAAGTAGGCAAATTTTAATAGCTGCTTTCATCTAGACAGTTTTTTTTTTGGGGCCAGCTGAAACTATCCATTTTCCATGGATCAAAAAAGCTGCCTAGATGGCAGGAACTACTGCAGCACCAAGTCTGGAGACTATGAGAGAAGAGATGGAGGAGAAGGTCTCCAAGTTGAAGCAGATGTTATGAGCTGCACCGACTGCTTAGGGCAGCATGCAGGGGGTATTTTCTGCCCTGTGATACAGTCATGGTAACTTTGGCACCACACCAAGACAGATTGATGGAGAAAGAGCATGGTCAGTGTGGGAAGCTTCAGTTTCCAGTCACTTCTCAGTGAGAAAAACTGATCACAGCTACAGCACAGTGAAATCCCCATTCTCCTGTCATAGAAATCTTCCTCCTCTGATAACGATTTGCTTCCAGAAAGGAACCTTTGTAACCCCCCTTGTCAAGAATAAATCATGAGATTAAAGGACTTTTTTGTCCATATTGCTAAGAAGTTATTGTAAGTGACAGAAGTGCAGAGCACAAGCCTTACAGTACTCCATGAGAGAAGTCCATGCTAGGAGACAGCTAGCAATTCTTACATAAAATCTCAACAAGACTCTATAATAACTCTCAAGTTTTGAAAATTTTCAACTTTGCTAGGAAAGAAGAGTTTGTTAGGTCCTACCAGCACTGTAAGATTTTGGCTGCACTGAGGCAGAGCACTGGCTGTATTTCACTAGTCCAGAGTAGCGAAACCAGAAGGATCCATGTTGAAGTCTTCATTGCTGTTAACGTTACATTTTAAGCTCTTTTTTTCCCCCATCTCATACTGCTCTAACCAAGGCAATAAGAACACCTCTGCCTCTTGAGTGGCACAAACAAACAAAACAAAACAAAAAAAGGCCCTGAAATCAGGTACAGAAGGGAACAAAATGAAAGCAGTGGAAATGTCAAAAAGTAGAGTGCTCCAAGGACACAGAGTTGGAGAGAAAGTGAAGTGAAGCTTTCCTATTCCACATTAAGCAAAGCACAAGAAGACCAAAGCTGCACTACTACGTAGTAAAACACTTGTGATCCCAAGCAGAGGGGCTGGGTCCATTGAGGCACACCATGAGAAAGAGTCCACAAGAACACTAAGAAGGAACAGGCCATTTTATCATTCATAACTTTCTAACAGCTTCGTCAAAGAGTTTGAGGCAATTAATGCTGAATAAAGACTCAAAAAGGTTAAGTTTAAAGGTCTAAAATTGGAATCTAGGACAGCTGCTCCCATTTCTGAATGTGCTACGTATTTCTGCTCAACAGAGCAAAAAATGTTTCCGATAAAATGCTGAGTTAAGGTTCTACGTCCTACTTCACCATTCTGACCCCAATGCAAAGACCACAGCAACAAAAACAACACACCCAAAACTTGCAAGTATTACAACAGCTGGAGAATGTAAGACGTAAGCAACTCCTGTGCTGCACCATCCATAATCAAAGCTAAATAAAAATTCAAGAAGTCAAAATTTGAGGTCTTTTTCTTCAAAAAATCTCACCTTCAACCACGTACACCTTAGTCAATGGGAAGTCAATGCTCTTTGCCATTACTTCAATTTCTTGCTTGAGCTCTCCTTCAGGAAGCGGAATAAATTTATCAAACAACGGGGCAATGTAATCTGCATAGATTGTAACAAGCACCTGCAAACACATACAGATATTGAAAACAAGGCATAAAAATATGTGTTCAGTACTGGAACACAGACAAGTACAAAAAGAAGACAGGAATGCTTTCTATATTTACAAAAAAGGGAAAATCTGTCACCATATATCATTTTATTTCCAGTATCTATTTGAAAGCTTTTTTAATGCTCATTTTTTAACTGATAAAGACATTTCACTATTAAATAGATTTAAGATACCATTAATGTGGACAGTTAATACGAGTTGTTATTCCTGAACAAGTACATTGAAACATAAAATAAACTTAGAAGACTGAAGACTCTGAAATTCCAAGGAGATTTAGATTTTTCACTGATTTTCTTTCCATTTTTATTTTTCTCTTTTAAAGCTTAGCATATATTAACCTGCAAGTAAGTTACCATTTAGCAGCAACTCAAATGTATTTTCTTACTCACCAAGGAAACAACTAATGTGAAGAGCCAGGCATAGATGAAGAAGTAATCTCCTCCTATTTTAATAATGTAAAGCAGGAGAGATGTCACTGGTAACAGAATGCACTGAGTCACAACAAACTTCTTGATGGCATCCTTAAAAAAAAATCCCAGCGTCTGCAAGGAAAGGATACTAGTGATATTTACACTGTAAATATTAATGCATCACAACGGTTAATAATTGATCCCTTCACCTGATGCACACAAGCAAAGTCAGTCAAACCAAAAAACAAAGCGGCAATGCTGATATGTGCTACAGAAGAGTTGGTTACAAAAAAGGATGGAAGAGCCTTTTTGCTTCCTGACTGCTGTTATTTTTTACCACCCATGGGATTCCTAGCCCATATAAATGCACTCTTTTCATTACTAAAAAATGACCCAAACCCCTGCATAGTGTTTGACAAATCATTCTTTCTGGACTGAAGGATATAAATCAATTAAGCCTTTAATATCACACATGGGCTTCAGTGCCAAGTCTTCCTTTTCTCATTTGATAAGAAACAGTGCTTGCACTGACAGCAGCCAAGCAGGCAGCCAGGTTTTGGGAACAGCTCCATGAAGATAATATTGAGAGCATATCCCCAGGCTCTTCCTTCCTCAGTAAAGCACTGCCTCTGCAGACACTCAATGGAGTTTTAAAGAAGCCCAAGCTGCTAGTTCAGCAGTTGATGTTCTGGTTTGTCTGCCTAGAGGTAGGGCTTGATCACAACTCTGAGCTCACTCTGCACCTTAAAGTGTTCATGGACATTCAAGTCAAGTTCTCTCCAGCCATAAAGGAAATGTTAAATGACAACATAACCTAAGTCTTACTAGAATCTAAATAGGACTGGCAGGCTATGCAGATGGATATACTAAAAGATAAAGTAAAAATGTAGTAAGTTTCTAAAACTGAAGTGCTAGGAGTGAGAGTTCAAAGGAGAACACACTGGTATTTAGCATTGCAGCAGACAGCTGTAGACTGAGCAGCTGGTTCCTCCTCCAAGAGGAAAATCTGCTCTCAAGGAAAACTGATACTGGTAATAAACAAATTGAACTAAGTAGGTGAGAGAAATTAAGAAAGCCAGGCCAGATGTTACAAAATAAAGAGAGCATCTAAAGGAAGTGCATATGAAGACATCAATATTCTAGTTTAGTGAAGGCTGATTCCAGAATTCAGCTCAATGAGTGAAACAAAATGAGGAAGAAAATCATTTCTCAGTTTTGTTCCATCTATTCAAAATCTAGAAGTCATAAGCACCCCTGCCAAGCAGTAATTTAGCTGTCACTATATTGTATATCTCTGCATGAACATTTATCCTGGCTTATCTGAAGATGTATATAAAGGGAAAAGAAGAGCCCATCCCAAAATGAACAGCTGAGGTATGAAGTGTCCTCAGCTCCAGTGTGAGGACACACATCCTTGTTGTTAAAGAAGCTGCTTAAGAGACATGAGCTCAGGGACATTCTGATGAGTTACAGGATTTTTGCAACAATCGCAGAAGAGCTGCTCAAGGGCATCAAGACACCACAAGTTTGTCAGATGGAAGAGAAAGCAAGCAGCAATGGCAGCCCAATCTACTGGTCCTTGTGTGCAACAGAGGGAAAAAAAGAAAAAAAACTGCATCAAAATCCAAGTTTTTAGAATATCATTGCTCTTATTTTTATGTAGGCTGAATTAAAACATTCCTAAAAATAATGATTTCTCGTAGAACTAGGGACACACCAGTCCATCTGCCAAAATACTGAAGATGTTAGGTCAGTACATGTATTATCCACTATACCTGTTGATTGAAGCCATGCTTCTCTTCTATGACAAATGTGTTATATAGACTCCAAGGGAGACCAGTCAGTGCACTGAAGAGCGTTGCAAGAAGCAGGAATACCAACGACTGAACAATCTAAGCACAGAAAAGAAAATCTTATTGATCTGCTCCGGTGTTCATATTCCTGTTGTCAAAATTCACTTTATATCACTGGTTTTGTTGAAGCTAGTTAGAAGCTAAAGCTAAGTAAATTCACCAAAATAACAATACACTTGTAATGATTATTGTTTACTGAACCGACCTACCTATGTTTATAAAACCTCCATCATTTGGAGACTTTCTTAATATATTTTAAGTTCAGCCACAGCGTGCCATCTTCATAAAGGAGTTATTGCTCAAAACCTTTGAAATCATCAAACCAAACTGTAAAAATTTCTGTCCTCAGCATACATTAACCATATAGAGAATATGTTCACCTGTATTGTCTTGTTCAATATTTCTTATCGTTAGAAGACAAAATAAAGATCATCTAGTTTTATGTTTCTTATGGTGTAACTAGAGATCAGACTACTTAAATAAGTCTCTAAATAAAAAGAGACAGGTCATTAATGTACCCATGACTTTCACATAAAATAGAGGTTTGACTGTCCAAAAAACAATAGCTTTAAATCCAACAAGCCGCATATCCACACTTTTTGCAGGAGTGGAGAAATAGAAATTTATGATAACAAAACAAGGTCAAATTCTCCTTCACGAAGAACTCTCTCAGTTCAATTAAATTCTATACTGCTCTTCTTGAAAATAAGCTTGTTGAATAGAATAAAACCTAGAAGAGTAGCCTGTGCCTGATGCTGCTATACTCAGTCTTTATTAATCAGCCTAGAGATTCACGTATCTTCCGTACCCAGAAGTGGGCAGCAGGATATTTCATGAAGCCCCACAGGCTCAAGGGCTAAGTTTGTACATGAATTACCAATAGTCAAATAAGAACTTCAACTATTTGAAGAATTTTGTCCTGATAGCCATGCATCTATCAATATGAAGCTACACAGAGGAGGGCAAGCTCATTTTCTTGTGAGAAGACAAATATCTGCAGCAAAGAGAGAAAATTTCAAAGTGAACTTTTCATTTATTAAGGTTTAGATTTTCTCGAGCCATTAAATCTTCATGGAAATAAGAGTGCTTCAGGAACAGAATTGTTTCCTCATTTTTCCTTCTTTTGCATCAGGAATAGAGATTTCATTTCCTCAGGATATTGACTGTGAAAGGAAGCTTTGTATAAAACTGGGGGGAAAAATATCCAGTCACTGAAAATAACTATGCAGACTCCAACTTCACAGGGCCAATTCTCTCATTCTTTTTGGAAAGCGCTGGCAGGAGCGGTCAATATCTCTGCACAACATTAGGTAAATCTCAGTGTCTGGCCCAGTTTGCCTACTGTTATGTTCCAACTTATTTATTTTTTTAAGGCAGAAGAATTCACCTGAGTTCTGCCTTTTTTAAAGGTAGAAGAATTAGCACCAAAAGTGGGTAGCATCATCTAGAGGGATATGGTTTCCTTACACATCTAAAATACATAGTTGAAGTATTTTTTAAGGTTTGTGAAGATTTGCACCACTGTAAAAGTAGCAGAATTCATCCACAGCAAAGACAATATAGCAATAGCCTCAATTTTCTTACTGTTTTTCTACCTAGGAAGATCACATCTAGAATTTATAAGTTTTAAGAACAAACAAAAACACAGAACCCCCACCCACCCATCAACTCATTTGACTTTAGCCAAATAACTTTGAGACAAAAGTACAAGGTGGTATTTCATGAGTGACCATATCTATCCTCAGACACCCAATCTTTGAGCTCACAGGAAAATATCTGTTATTTTTACCATATTGTACCTGTTGATAAAGCCTACTTTAAGTAAACAGAAGCTTAAAAATAAAAATTGTAACAGTATAGTTCAGTAATAATGGAACTGTCTCCTTCCTGAAAGGTCACATACCTCATATTCTGGCCCAAACCCAGCACGACCAGAGATTTGACCTGAGAGATTCCAGAGAAAAGGAATTCCTCCACAGAGCAGAATCATCTTAAAGAGAAAACATACACCACAGAGACAACGTGAAGCAGATCTGGCAGCTCATCCAATGTGAAAGTATCTCCTAAGGGCGATTTAGGAAGGTTGTATAACCAGGCGTTTTAGCCACATCCCTCTCACCTCTCCTAGTCCTTAGCAGTAAACAAAGAAAACCAGGAATGTTTTGCAATATTTCCTTTTTCCTTTACAGAGATAGAGAGCAGGTCAGGGCTGTTGTCGTTCCTCTCTGCTTCCTTGGAGAACACGAGCAGATCTCCAAACTTATTTACTGTAGATTCAGCTGCTATTGCTTCTGACAAGGCATTTTATTCGGAAGATCTCAAAACTGATCTGCTCTACACTTGCAATATCCCACCTTTACTGGGGATATTCCAGATTCAGCAACTTGACTGCATTAGAACAGCTTCCCAAATATTTGCTAGTGAGACACAGACATTCAGAATATGGCCAGAGTTTCTCTATCAGTGCAGCTTTAACCATGTTAAGGAAGCTACAAGTTCTCCCATGTGTTAACTATACATTAGTGCACGGAGAAATAATGTTTATAAAGCAGCCTGGCTTTCAAATATTTCACATTTACTTTCTTAGCAAGTAATGCATCATTTAATGCATCAGTCTTACGGTATGGACAATACTATTGTAAAAGTTTTTTGAAAACGCTTATGTGACTGAAGTGCAAAAATGACTGAGGTGAAAAGAAAGGGAAAAAAAACAAACAAACAAACAAACAACCCAAAAAACAAACCGTAAGTACCATGAGGCAGATACAGCTGTGAACTAGCCTGACACATGCCTAATTACATGTTTAACTACTCATTAAATGAAATGCAGAATACCAGTTAGGTTGCACAAAAGCCACTAGATCAAAAAATGCAAGAATTAAAGTAGGTTATGGTTTCTAAGTAATGCTTTTTTCATATAATTATATGACTTACACTATTATAGAGTAGTATTTCGTATCTTTTTAATTAACCTTTGTAAAAAGGTTAATGTCTTAAGTATATCACTATAATAACATATTGAACTCAGTAATTATATTTTTTGCAATGCCAGGCATTTCAGGATTCTTTTTTCACTCAGTTGTGCTACTCATGAAGAATATATTTCAGCAGTAAGTCAGAAAAATGTTTCCCTTAAAACTACTCGTATACAGCCCAATAAACACTTTGTTCTAAGTTAAGGCTGTTTTTCACATATAGAAACTTTACCACGGAGTGTGACTGTTCTTAGATCCAAGAAACATCTCTTGGGACTTCTCCTGCTCTAAGAGGTTTTCCTTTCTAACGTCTAGTTAAATATCACCTGAAAATGAAAGAAGTTGCATCTCTTCAAATACTAAAAAAGGTCACTTAATTCTAACGCTGCTTAATTCTTTGGGAGGGAAAACCATAAAAGGTCAGGTGTGCTAATAATTCATAAAAATACAATATACATTGTCAAGTAGCACAGTGCTACTTGACAGAGCATTCAGAAATTATACTTTATTTCAGTAGGCACCTTCTGCCCTTTACTTCCATTTTACTGTTCATTTTTGGAGTACTAGACACAGTCCCACATTAGTATATGTAGTAAAACAAAATATTTATAAAGAAGAATTTGCAGAATATGCCAGCCTACTTAAGAAACAACTTATAAATGCTTCCATACATATTACAGAGTTTCCTTACAACCACAGAGTGGTTGAAGTTGGAGGGGACCATCAGATACCTTTGTTGAAGCTCATGAGGTTACATATGGTTATAACACACCTTGACTTTCTACTTCGGCCAGCTGTAAGAGTCATATTTTCATATATCTTGTTTCTTTGTGACATTTTAAAATAAGACTGGCAATTGTGAATGTATTCATGCAGCCTGAGAACAGAGCAGAAAAGCAACAAATCCAGAAAGTAAATGCTCCAAATCTTTCATTTGGGCACGAGTATGCTGTCTGAATAAAATCTTTTTATATGGCAAATATGAGGACAGACAAGAAACACTCAAACCTAAGCCTAGCAAATTACAACGGTTGATGTGTTGTACTGCAGTGCTGGCAGTGCGGCTGCATGGAATCCCCAAAAATCAAAAACCTGAGTATTTCACAGCTGAACTGTATGAAAAACACAGTATGAACGCCAAGGCAGCTCAGATACTTACAGTGCCCTCAACTTCTGAGTACAGTCCTGACCAAAAGCTGAAAGTACTCTTGTCCAGCTGATACAGACGGGATTTTTCAAACGTTTCGGGATCCATGATCTGTCCTAACTCCCATGGTACGTGTGTCGTTGTTCTGTAAACGCGCCTCTGAAAAACAGGAAAAGAAACTTCAAGTCTACACCCAACATTTTTAAGGAGAGAAATGAGATGAGCAGGTAACACATAACACGGACGCCTGGGTCACCACAGCAGGTTAGAAAAGTAATACACCAAAAAATGTTCCTAAATTCTTGGCTTCTTCTGTGAAACTGCAAATATAAAACTGAAACAAGATTACGGTACAACCAGGAAACAAGTTGCTTACTAATTTCTTTCTAATACAAGGAGACCTCTTGGTCCAGCTCATGGAGCACCAACACTGCCATGTCCCTCTGAAAGTATTATGTAAAGATCAGATGAATTATTATGCTTATCCTACAGGACGCAGCATGCTGCCACGATTATGACTAAGCTGAGTCCCACAGTAGACACCAGATTCTCCCTTGTTAACCATGAAGCTTCACAGTTAAAATTTATCCATATTTTAGCCACATAAGTTTCAGATGGAAAACTTCTCACCATGTTCTCCTTTTAAAAGTCTAAGATTATCCCATCCACTACCGCTGTCCTTCTCCTTCTCCTAAAGGCCCTGCCCTGTCACCTCAAAGCTCATCCCTCCCTTTGCAGGGATGGAGCGTCCATCCCCCGTGCTGATGCAGATTCACCGGTACCGAGCACGGCGCAGGGACCCGTTTCTACAGAGGGGGCCTCTCCCCGCGGCCCCCGGCGCCCATCGCGCCCGAGGGGGGACACGACGCCCCAGGCCCGCGCTCCGCCCGCG
>NW_010584419.1:1314-42080 GCF_000705375.1 Tinamus guttatus | reverse complement strand
TGCACTAGTCCTTTCCTGTGACACAAGTGTCTCGCAAGGAATTTCAAACACGCTGTAGAATACACTCTATTCTGAAAGCAGCTTCTTTCATCAAGGGAAAAATACTTGTAACATGTGACAAGTGTTTTCTACTCACACTAATTCTTTAACAACAAGTGTTTTCTACTCACACTAATTCTAATTCTTTAACCTCTGCAAGGAGGACAGAAAATATTATAGAATAAAACTCATCTGCGCTGCTTCATCAGCCTAATCAGCTCTCTACAAATGTGACAAACTTAAGGAACATTAAGGTCCAATGTGCATAGAATAGTCCCAAATTCAATTGCTAAAAGCAAACCATGTTAAAGTTGCCTAAAAGAAAAAGATTTACCATACAGTAAACAAATGGGTGAAAAACTGTAATTTATTGAAACTCATAACTCAAAAAATATAAGATGCTGTAGTGTACAATATGTTACACAAAGCACCCTAGGGTGCACATTCAAGTCAAGTAATAACTCCATCACCCCCCAAACCCTGGTACCCTAGTACTTGTTCCATATACAATCATGCACATTTACTCTGCAAGAGGAAGCCCCCAGTATTCTGATGTGTTAAATAGCACCAAAATCAGCATTGTCCATTAAAAAAAAATGGGGAGCTAAATTAACTTGGCTTGTATTTTTGACAGATATTATACATTCATGGAATTAAACAGTCTAAGCTAACCTAAACAGTGTGTTCTGTAACAGTTTCTGCTCTAATTTGAAGTTCTCCCCATATAACAGTAGTGGAGGCAATCTGTTCTAAGCAAAACTACTTATGTACTTCCTACACAAAGCTCATCTGCCTTTTTTGTTGGAAATAAGTCAATAAGGGACGTGGAAAACTTGGATCTTTCGAGAACAACTACTGGTCTTAAGTAATGAAGCTGTTTTAAGGCAAGGTCTCCACAATCCATTAGTGCCTTGTCCAAGATAGTCCTCAGGTTTTCTAAAGAAGGGGCAGATGACGATTCTGAAATGATAGGCTGTATTTCTGTTAGCCGACCATGATTATTTTGGGGTACAACTGCATTTTTTTCCTTCACAAAGCTGTTTACCGGTGCATCCCTATCCCTTTGAGAGTCTCCATCTTTTTGCAGGATTCCATCAACTGGAAACTGTTCAGGAGACTCCCATTCCACTACCTCATCAAAATCATCATCGTCGTCACCTTTTTCCTCACTCTCCTGAATAAACTTTAAAAATGAAGACTCAAATCCCATTGGTTTATATGTCTTTAAGTCAAATGGTCTGGACACTGGTTGCTTCTGTAATTTGTCTTTTGTAGTATAATGTACATTTCTTTTTGCATTTTGGTTATCCGTACTGTGTTCACATCCTTCTGTATCTTTCTCTCTTTGCAACTCTAACTGTAAATTGGAGAAATAAGAGCCGCTTTCTCTTTCACTACTTTCAGATAAATCTTCAGTTTTACACTTAACGGCCTCCCTTAAGTTATGCTCTTCAGGACTGCCAGTTTTTGAACTGTGGTTATATTTTAAAGTGCCTGAATACATAAAGGCGCTCGTATCGAAACTCCCACTACTTGCTGGACATCTTTTTTGGTCTTCATTGCTTAGACCCTGATGGTCATGGTCAGTATTTGCACTGGGAGCTTTTTCACTTTCCTGCACACACTCAGAATGAGCCGATTTCTCCTCTTTAACTTTTGTACCTTTTTTATCCGTGCCTAAAGCTGTGTCAGATGAGGACTGTTTTTCTGTCATTATGCCACATTTAACACAAACAACCAGTTTCTGAAGCTGTTGCTCTATATACATATTGGTCATCTGATGTGTGCGTTTATAATGCCTCACTATACTGCTTTCCAATTTTACAACAGACAGACATCCCTGAACCATGCAAGGGTACTGGGTCTGGGTAGACTTCTCTTGGCACATTTGTAGGGCTTCCTCTTTTGTTTTCAAATTAATCAAATGCTTTTCTTTACTTTTGCTAATTCTTTTAGGTTTTTCTTTTATCTGCTTCCCATTCTGCTTGTTTATGTCAAAATTGTCTTTCAGATAATTTTGATCATTTTTATCCTTATCAAGATCATCTTCCTCTTTCCGATTTCCAAAGAGACTATCATAGTATTCACTATGTCGGAAATACACGTGTTGAGAGTAGTGACTGTAATTTGTGAAAATTCGATCACAGCCATTAAGGTCACAATGGATTTCAAAATCTTTGTTTATTTTTTCTGCACTGGCATGTTCTTCTACCAGGTGCTGTTTTAGCTTATTAAAAGTAAAAAACACAGCAGGGCAATGGGCTTGGTTACAAGCAAATCTTGCAGATTCAGCTTCAGAAAGCATTTTTTGATCCTCTATATGTTCATCGTGGAAGTCACTACAATGCTTAGCAAGGGCTTTAGAACACAGAAAACGCTTACCACACTCTTTGTACTTGCATGCAAAGATTTTTTTACATTTGACAAGTTCCCTTTTTGTTCTTGCTTTGTCTTTTTCTAAGCAGAGCTGTTCCTTGTTATACTGGTGAACGGTCCTATAATGGCGTATCAAACCTTTCTGGTTAGTAAAAGCAGAGTTGCAACTTTTATGAATACAATGAAATGGTTTGTGGTACTTATGCAATATGTAGCATAAGTTTCCTTTAGCAACTGTTCTTTTGCTTCCTCTTCCCTCTCTTGCCTCCAGTTCTTCCCTATGACTGTCCAGGGAAGCGATGTTAGATGTTTTTCTTGTTATACTACTGTCTGTCTCTTCACTGGACTCCAAATCAGTCTCAGAACTACAGTCTTCCTTTTTGGGATGATAAAGCTGCTTGGAGTGGTCTGAATGTTCAATGAATTCAACCTTGGTTGCAGAGACAGATGTTGGAACAGTGTTACGTACACCCTCCGTACACAAACTTCCATGATCCAGTTTATCATTGGAACAAACCTTGTGTGTCATCCTCTCACAGCCAATTTGATGTTTGTTTCTATAGTGAATTCTAAGATGTGTTTTTCTTGTAAATGATCTTTGGCAAATATGACACTTAAACGGTGAGTACCGATGCTGGAACATGTTTAACTGAAGAACCATTTCCTTTGAATAGTTATGCTTTTTAACATAATGCATTAAGAGAGCTTCTCTGGTCACAAATTCACAAGTACATCCTTGACATTCACAGAAAAATGGTTTAGCTGCCAGCTGGGTAAGATACTGGCTAGGTAAGTTATCTTCTTGAAACTGAAATTTTGAGGTAGCTTCATCCACTCCTGACTCAGGGCACTTGGTATCCCTAGACGAATAGGACTGTAAAGAACTCAAAAAGGGCTTGTGTCTTGAAGAATTCTGAATGGTGGAATTTTTTAAGCTGAGATGTTTCAAGCCTAAAAGCAGTTCCAGCATATTGTCTTCAATATTTGATACTTTAGAACTGTCATAAAAAGATGCTTCTGGGGAAGAAGGATAATTTTCCTCTTTCAGCCCATTGTTTCCTTTATTGTAACACAGGCTTTCTGGAGAATCAGCATTTGTATCTGAATTATGATCCAGTTCTGTACCAATGTCTCCAGGGGATTTACTGTCCTGAGCATCACTCAGCAGATTCAGAAAGTCTTTAGTTTTCATCTCCATCTTTTTTTTACCTTTGAAGTTATATGGGTGGGCCCTACGCAGATGTTTTTGCATACTTCTGGCATTTTTGTGTGTTGCGCAGCATCCTTCAAAGCCACAGGAAAAGCTTTTTCCATCAAGGCAAACTGCCTCGTGAGAGCACTGTTCTTTCCCATCTGCTGAATGGAAGACTCCTTCCTGGGACACGAGAAAATTAGGAACTGTTTGATTGTGAGCCATTGTTTCGATCAATAAAGGAGACACCTGGGTTTGGTTTATAGCTGAGCTGTGGTTCCCACAATGAACACTGCAATTACTCTCACTGTCCAGATCTTCGCTGTCAGAGAGCTCTTCTTCCTTTATCTGTGGAATTTCCTGAGAGCTCGTAGGATCCAGGTTTTCATTCGGACTGGAGCTTTCAGACTGTTCAACCAGTTGGGACTCTGGAAGATAACTGAATTTGCCTTTTGAAACAGACTCTTCAAGTTTTACTGTCTGCTTCCCTTCCCCATTTGACACTGCAATATTATGCATTGCAAGGTGGTTCTGAAATTCAGTTTTTGAGTAATAAAACTTTTTGCAACCAAAAAAGTTGCATGTGTATGATGCATCTCTGAAGTGCTGTGCCTCATGATGGTAAAGTTGCCCTAAGTCACTGAAAACAATATTACAGCCATTTAGTTCACATTTATAACGAAGATCATCGTGTGTTTGTTTGTGATTAAGCAGCTCGTTAACAGAGCCAAACCTAGCGTAACAATCCATTGACACACACATGTAGGGCTGAGGGCCACAGTGAACTCGCTCGTGCTCCCGCAGGTGGAAGGACGTCATGAAGTGTCGGCGGCAGAAAGCGCATTTCTCTCTCCTGTTTTTCATATCCAGGTAGTGTTTGGCATTCTCATCGTTGTTTTGATGTTCAGCTTTTAGATGCACACTTAAGTATTTAAACTGTTTAAATACTCTAGAACAATCTGTCCCAGGACATGGGTAGATGTCTCTGTCTTGTAGCTGGCAATTTTCCAACTGGCTAAATGTGACGTATTCATTTGCATCATTTTCAAGTTTTTCAGACAGTTGGGGCTGATGCAGCTTTTCCTGAAGTCCTGGAGAGGAGCTGCTGGAAGCTATTATCTTTTGTGGCGATCTCTCTTTTTTCAGTATTATTTTCTTCTTAGGTCTGTGTGTTCGACTAGGCGGCATTTTAACATGTTCCATTACATGCGGTACAAAAAACTCCTTTCTCTTGAACTTTTTTGTACACACTGGACACGTATAAATACCATCTTCCATATGCATCTTAGAGTGGTGCAGTATTCGAGCCTCTATACACTCCCTTTTGCAGAGCACACAAAAAAACTTGTATTGAAGCCATCTCTGGTATCTTTCTGAAGAACCAATTGGTTTTTTTACTCTTACTTTTTCTTTAGGATTATTTATTGAATCTTTTCCATCATAACATTTATGTTCTTTCGTGTCATCATAGTCACTTAAGAAACTATCTAAGAGGTCAGTTTCATTGATTGACATATTACAACTTATATCATCCTCAGAATCAGAAGCTGCTTTCCCTAGTAATTTAAGGCAATGTCGCTTTAAAGTCTTCCAGTCCCAAAATTCAGGATCAAATGGCCAATATGCTTTTAAAGCTAAAAGGAGCTCACAGCGGAGTGAGTTTGGAACCAGTGCATTTTCTTCATCGAATTTTTGATCTGGTTGCATGTAGAGCTCTTCCAACACATTAAATCCACTCAAAGTTGGCTCAAGTAAGAATTCGGTGAGCTGACAGGCTCTTCTAACTTCAAGGTCTTCTGGTAGAAGGCATGCGATTGTTTTACACACAGAGGTCTTCATTTCATCACTTCCATTTGATCTAATCTGAAGGGCTCTCACACACAATAAAACGGACACAGCAAGTCCTGCTTCTTCTGCCTGTTATTAAGCAAAGAAGAAAAGAAAAATTACTTTTCTTTGGTGTATATGTGTTCTCTCTAGAACTTCTCTCTGAAAGAATTACACCTACATTCTGTAGGCTTCCTGATAATAGGAAAGCTTTATGGATAGCCAATCTCCAAGACTTTCCAATAAAATAGCACCTACCACATATTCAGAACATATTTAGACTGCATTAAGTAGTTAACAATTATTTTACATGACGAGCTTGTTCTGGTTTTTGAAAGCAAGGTGATCTCTCTCGCATTTAGTGCACTCTGTGGAACAGTCAGTGCAGTCTGTGAAACCTTGGGCACCGGACACTGAAACACCCCTCCACCGAGCTCCTGCTTCCCCCTCGGGCAGTCTGACCCTCAGGCATCACCGAGTCAGATGTCTAAAATGAACGGTACAAATCTGCTACCTATGCTCCTTCTGCAGCATCCACAAAGGATATTAATTCAGCACATCTGGCACACTGTGAAGGAAATTAATGCAAATTTATACCTTTTAAAAAAACCTTAATATTACAAGCATTGTGGTTCCAGAAATGCTTCCTGATGAAGACAACTGACATTTAAATTCCAAAGATCTTCTGAAAAGTCTATTTAACTTCTTGAAATAGTGCTCAATTGTATTAAGAGGATACCTACAAACATCATCCATCCACTGATCTAGAAACAGCATATATGCCAGATTCTACCTGGACAAAATTGAAAGCGATCTTGTTCCAAAATCTGACAATAGTAAACTTTGGGGGAATACAGAATGTGAATGCATGAAGTAACCATTTAGTTATCATTTGTAGAGACAAGCAACAGTTAAGATTTATCAAGTGTTGAGAGATGATAAAAAAGAACATTTTTAACTAATATGCATGATATGAACATGTTGGCAGATGATGAAACCCTGCAAAGAAATGAAACATGAAAAATGGCAAATCCCCAGTTTAAGCAAAATAGGGCAAAATGGCAAATCCCCACTGCACACTACACGCTCAGAAGTACCTATCTGAAGATAGTGCTTTGTATTTAAAGCCTCCTATCTCCTTCACTGGGCAGAGTGTGAATACTGCTCAATGACTGATATCTTCGTAACACCTCAGAAGAATTAACTAGCTCTTACCCTCAGTGTACACAGGCTATTAGAAGTCAGGTGATACTTTTTTAATTCAATAGCTGTGTTAATTTGCTATACAGCACTAAAAAGCTGCTTTCCCAGGAGAAATGTTCTTCCAAGGGTCTCAGAGACCAGAGGAAGAATCAGTATGCAAGTCACAGTGTATCACTGTAATACGACTGTACACTGCCACCCAATTTGAAAGGAGAAATAAGCCCATTTTAGAGAAAGTGGAAACAAACATTTCTCTGAACAAAGCACTAATATTAACTGACTCCTGCTGGGCTCCAGCCCTCACCCTGCCCTACCTACCCTGAGAGATGGCTGCACCTCAAATACACTGTTCAGTTTTGGGCCTCTCACTACAAGGAAGACATGGAGGTGCTGGAGGGTGTCCGAAGGAGGGCAGCAAAAAAAAAGCTTGTATGCAATTTAACTTTCATTATCTGAGCCATATAATTAGAATAGTTAAAGTCTTACTACTACCAGCTAGTTTATTTTTTCCTCAGTTTTTATTAAGAACAGCGTAACAGCCCAAGGGGCCAAGAAGGCCAGCGGCATCCTGGGTTGTACCAGGAACAGCGCACCCGTGGCCAGCAGGACCAGGGCAGTGACCGTCCCTGTGTACTCAGCCCTGGTGAGGCGGCCCCTCGAATACAGTGTTCAGTTTTGGGGCCCTCACTACAAGGAGGACATGGAGGTGCTGGAGGGTGTCCGAAGGAGGGCAGCAGAGCTGGGGAAGGGCTGGAGCACAGACCTCATGAGCAGCGGCTGGGGGAGCCGGGGTTGTTTAGTCTGGAGAAGAGACCTTATCGCTCCCTACAGCTACCCGAGAGGAGGTGCTGGTGAGGAGGGAGTCGATGTCTTCTGCATAACAACTACCATGGGACAAGAGGAAATGGCCTCAAGTTGCACCAGGGGAGGTTCAGGTTAGACATTAGGAAGAATTTCCACATGGAAGGAGCGGTGAAACATTGGAACAGGCTGCCCAGGGCAGCGGGGGAGTCACCGTCCCTAGCAGTGCTCAAGGAACATGTTGATGCGGCGCTTAGGGACATGGCTTAGCAGCTCATGGTGTTGCAGGACTTACTTGATGATCTTGAAGGTCTTTTCCAACCATAATGATTCCATGATTTATTTTCTTTCATAAATACTCCCCCAAAATCCAGTCCCCTACAGAAGCTAGGTACAGGGTATTTGCAGCCCATTTAACAGTCAAAGGAAAACAGAAAATATGACTGAACATACCCAGAATAAGCCACTGAATAGGCATAGTAAGCTTATAAAAAGCATCCTAAATAGAATCCGACATTTATTTCCTGCTAAATGGATTGATTTCACTGTTTCCATTTCTCTTCTAACAGAGTTTCCCAGCTTTTAAAAAATGGCTGCTAGGCATCTCTTGAATCTTGCTGTGCCTACTTAGAGATAGGGATCAGAAAAGGTAGAACTCCAAATGTGACGGCACCACAGATTTATAGGATGAGGATATATCCTTAAACTACAAGAGTCCCTTTTGTGCAAAATACAATCATCTGGTATTTTAAGAGTGAGAAACAACACTGTTTCATACTGATTGAAGGTAACTTGAATTTGGGTCAAACTGACTAAAATCACAGTGGGTAGGCATTTTCTTTCAGTTATTTGTATAAATAAGATATCAGGATCTTAATCAGAAAGCCAGAATAATGAAATAAGGTATAATTTCCTTATTGGTTCAATGAAGTTACTAACAAAGCACAGCTCCAGCTGTGTTCAAGAACTCCGGACAGCAGCTTACTTACTTCAGATTGTATGACTCTTATCAGGAAAAATAAATGCTGTAGTGTTTTGGCAATAATGCCAAACTGACGACATCTTTCCAAGAAGGAATCCAAAGATGGATCAATTCTTCTTTGCAATTTGCTCCAGAAAAGTGTCAGTTCCCTGCAAAACATTGAAGGCAGATTGTAAGCACAGTGTAGATTTACATAATTCACCCAGAGTTTACATAGTTTAACTCAAGAGTTGACACCATAAGAATTTGAGGGTCATTAAAAAGCAGGACACCCTTGAATTAGGTCTCCATCTCCTAGAAGTGCTGCAGAGAACTCTTTCAAATTGTGCCTTCCTTTTAAGACATCAAAACCCTCCTGATCAATAACCTGTTATCCAATGGGCAGACACACTTGCGGTAGGATTCATTTCACTTCATGCAGACATCCACATATAAGCTGACTGCCCAGCCTCCCTCCTCACTCGCGGGATGGAGGTGGGCAGAGGGGATGAAGAAAGCACCTGTAGCTACAAATTTAAAAGAGGAAAGATGATTCACAATACAAAGTTGCCAGCTTTCCCCCAGCAGGCAAGAAGCTTAGATGCTGACACCAGCCTCCAAATGATACAACTCCCACTCGATGTTTCAAATGATGCCTCTACCAGAACACATTGGGAAGTGTTACATAAGCCACATAGACAAGCCCAGGACTTTGTCTATTGTTTGCGTGGTTACATGTTTTACTGTTTGTACGATTCAAACACAGAGCCGCTCTGTTAAGCGATTTATTATATCCAGGGCAACACAGCTGTTGCACGGTGCGAACTGTCACTTTGCATCACTTTCCCATCACAGATGAAGTGCCACAAAAAGAAAAAAGCAGCAGGTACAGTTTCTGTTATCTTATATGTTGATGCAAGAGATTTTCTGCTGCTATTTTACTCAAGCAAACTTCACCTTTGCTAACTCAAGGTCCCTATACATCAAGTTATACATGCTGGTTTCCAGACTGAGGTCACTCACAGCTTGTAACAACAAAAAGGAAAAACACCTATGCAAACTGCACAATGAACAGCAGCAGCATTTTTGCTTTGAGCTTTTGCAATCCTAATCTCAAACCCTGAATCACGTGAAAATGAAAAAGCCTTGTCACGAATCACTGGTGGGATGCAATTATTGCATATAACTGAATATATATATATATATATATATAAAAGCCTAGAAAGATGGTAACAGCCTTTCACAGTCAGACAGTGAAAGCTGCATTGGAGGAGTACTGAGAGAAGCAGCATTATTCTGGATAATCCTTTATTCCCAAGAGGTTCTTGCAAGGCAAAAAGTTTTCAGTGCCATCCTATTCCTCTGCTCATCCAGCCCCTTCCTTCTGCAAATCTAGAGTACGTTGTGGAAAGGGGTCCTCAAGGATGGTGTTGTTGAAGTGTTCTACACTGTCTTCATGCATGTGGATAGATAGGACAGTGCTCAGTACTCGAGCCATTTTCTATTTCAGACTGATTTGAGGCAGGGAGCAGATGGCAAAGAGAAGGCACTCCAGCCACACAGATATCAAAAAATAGTGTTATTAGTATAGCAGACCAGAGAAGCACTTTTTGTGGTTGTGCTTAGCTGAAGTTCACATTTAATTTCACTTGGGTCGACCTTAAAAATTACATTATTTCACGGATTGATAAGTTTTCTGACTTGAGGATAAGGCAACTACTACTGAAATCATCTCTTCCTAGATTTAAAACCTGAAGATAGCAGATATCCTCAGTGGGAAGCAAAATCATAGCTTAGAAGTAGCATTAGGTATTATTGTAGGACCATAAGCAGGAAGCACTGGAGAAATTTCCAGTTTTCATGATGAGGAACACCTACAAACAAAGTGTTTGCCTCCATCTTCAGCAACAAAATGAAACTTCACACCAATAAAACTAGTTCATAGACAGGTATGCATCCATTTTGCTAACCTTATCTTGCAGGCACCATTTGAGGCTAAAGGATAGGCAAAAAAATGAAATAGATTAACCACTCCAACTATGTGAGAATAATAAAAGGTTTAGGCAAGGTGCCACAAGGCAGGTGGCACAGCTGGGAAGAGAGGAAGAGAATGAGAACTTGCCCCTTTTCTACAGTATAAGAGTGATGTTACAGCACGTGTAGAAGCAGCAATCCCGACTCCTGGGCACTTGTCTGAGCAGCTGGTAAGCCAGCCTAGCACTAGTGAAGGGGGTTGTACACGGTTTCACCCGGGGTAACTGGATGTGCTCAGCACAGGCCAAGATGCACTCGCAGACAAAACAGAGGGAGACTCATGCAGCCAATTCTACAGATTTTTTTCTTCCCCCTCTACCTTTTTAATAGCCTCATTCACAGTAACAGTCTCAAAAAATCCCCTTTTCCCTTGTTTTTCATAGGTCTTTTCCCAGCTGAGCTTGTTCTCTTTGAACCTGCATATACCAAGGCCTGGAGAAGGGCAAGGGGCAGAGTTGGCCAGCAGTGAGCAGGACTGTGTTCAATAATGCTGCTTCCCTGCAGCATCTGTGAAAGCAGAGCCAGGGCTGGCTTATCAGAACATATCCCATCAGTGCAGTGGGCACCTTGTCAAGTTAAGGAAAACATTCCCAGTAATTCTGCAGGAATCAATTTTATTTCCAGATCCTGCAGATGGAACGTTTTCAAATACCTACAGCTCATCTCTTGAGCTGAATCCATAACCACATAGATTACTGTGCAAAGGGAAGCTAACCTACAGGCCACCATGTACCAAAGGGTCTCTTCTTTTCTTATTCTCTGTGTTTCCTCCTTTAAAAAAATGATTAAACATTTGAGTCATCAACATTCAGTTCTGTCAAGTTATATAATGCTCCAGAAGCACATGGTCAGAACCAATTAGAGCTGTAATCATTTATTGAATTGAAACACCACACACAGTTATGACTGCACATACACAAGTTGTATTTTATTGTTTTGAAAAAGCACAACCCAAATGGTGTTCATGACATTCCTAGAAAAAGTCCAACTATCAGTAGATGGAAAAGTGCTTCCAAGTTACATAAGCTCTTAACAGCCACTCCTGTTTTTCTAAACTTCTATCTTTGAAGAGAATCATCTAAAACATGGCAATCCTTTAAAAAAGGCAGTTGGTCTCAGAAAGATTTCTTAACTTACATACATAACTTAACCATGTATTTTTAGTATGTCTTTAAGTTATAGCATTAAAACATTTAATGGCTGCCAAGCTACCTCTAACATTTGATCCTCCCACAGCAGGTTCAGCTCTAGAGTGAAGCCAAACGTGCACATAACAGTGGGTCCAACTTACATTTGTTGTGCTCCTCACTGCCCCCTCTGACAGCTCGGATGTTTATTTAGCACATTTGTGTCTGAGCTTATTAAAATTACTGATGCAGAGAAAGCAACATCACCTTAGCTGTTCAGGCCATGGATGCAAATCAAGTCTGCAGTGATTCCAGTGAGCAGAGTCTGTACAGGGCTGGAGCCTCTTTTTTGATGGGAAGACTATATCTGTATTCCTAATCAGTTCAGCTGGCTGATGTCACAGAAAATTAACCCTCAAAAATTAAGTTTTCTCCCATATCAGCCAGCTGAATTCATCCATACTATGCCTAAATAATCACTACATCTGCATTTTCCACAAGGAAAGGGGGTGACGATCAGTACAGTAAGGCCAACACAAAACAACATTTTACCATTAGATCGGCGCAACATCCTTCCTTTCAAACAAAAGAACTTTTAAAGGGTAATGGTTAAAGATATAGTCTGGAAGGAAGGAAGCTGTTGAAGGGTTCCAGGTGATTAAGAAGCATTACAGCAGTAAGAATGAGTCTATCAGAAGATCCTGGAGACTTTCCTCTTAAATGAATCACGCCACATTGGTCATGCAGAACCCTGCTGTACAGTTATGCACAACACTAGATTTTTGAATTTATACCCCACACAATTTCAGTGTTACACAAAAGGCCTCATTCTCCTTTCTGGCTCCAGGGGAAAAGCAAAGGGAACTGGAACCTTCCATATGTCCACACAACAGCAGAGCACCCACTTGTGGCACTGCTAGACATACCAGCACAGTTTGAACTAGAACCTGACCCTGAACAACCATCAACAGTAGAAGACAATGATAGGGCTTCAGTGAGAGTGACACAAGCTTGCTAACAACTTCAGTAAGTAGGAACATACTTGTGTCACCAGACTATGCTAACAGTTGTAGTTTTAAGCCTTCGCTACTTGTCACTTACATGAACTAATTTTCAAGCTGGAGATACCTACTCATGTTACAGTCGCACCATGTCCTGTGTAAACAGCCTCAGTCAGGTGTATCATGGACCAAACTGGCATGGTAGTAAGAAACATTCATTTCCCACTGATCTCCTGGCCTATTACTCGGGAGAAAGTGCACATTAGACTGAATGGACGTGAAAGCTCTGCTAAAATTCTAACCAGTTTCAATTCAGTCTTGGTACTTCAAGCCAGAAGTGTCCCGTGGTTGTTGTCACAAAGGAGAGTTACTTCTTACCTCTAAATACCATGGCACTGAAGTACTTTTCTTTCATATCAACAGTCTCAGCTGCACCTGAACTATGATCCTCTTCACCTGCACCCTAGAGATATAGCTCTTAAATAGAGCTCCTTAACAAGTCTCTTTGGACAACAACAGATCATTTAGTTCACCCTTAAGGAATGTTAGTTTTGTTTTTTGAAACACAGAACATACAAGGCTGAAGTACATATTATCTGTGTTGGTTTAATGAGAATTATTGCTCTATGCATTGGATGTAGCTCCATTCCCTACTCTAGCCATCTCTGAAAACACATTTCAGTGGTAAATAACAGCCAACCTCAAGGTTGTGTGTATGGTGGAGTCTCCACTGCCCGGACTCTTCCGAGAGCTCTTTTCTCTCTACAAGCCATGCTTCTGGTTAAAAAGTCATCCTTGGGCTGATGGAGAAGTGTGTATCCAACACCCTCTAGTCTTCGTGTACAAAGGACTGAACCAGACAAAACTATCAATCATTCTTGCTGACACAATGCTATGAAAATTTTCCTTCATAGCTTTTAAAAATGTGGAGTGGATGAACTGTCACAGCTGACTGCAGATTTCCAAGATATATCTGGGACATTTGATAAGTTACAGCATTATCCAGATCAGAGTTTGATTAGGAGGAAACTGCACATTAGCCATGGTTTCAAAGCCACAACTACAAATCTACTCTATAAAGCCTGAAAACAGCTCCACCAATTTGCCTACCACATTCTAGGCAGCTGAAACATAAAAAGGGTCTCCAGAGGAAAAAAGGTTGTTATGGTGAAGAGTTTAAGGGGAATATTTACGTACATTCCTACTATTTCTCTTCAGAAAGCTGAAAAAAGGATCAAACTCTAATGGGTTAAGTACTCTAAAGGGAGAAAAAAAACTAAACTAAGTTACAATGAGCTTTGCAGATTCACAAGTTTTAGGTGCTTAGTATCAAGAACAGAAACCCAGGCAGTACTTACCCAGCAGTGCTGACTTACAGCTCTATTGTACTATTCAAGTGTTACTATTAATGCCATTCATACAAACGCAGTTTGATTTCTGAAGAACGTAGACAACCCTGTCTGACGTTCATTTGCTGGCTGCATTAGTGCAGCTATAATCGAAGAATACAAATGACTGCTTATTTGTTTCCTGATGAGTTATTTATCTAGAGATACATCAGGCTGATGTGCTTCAACTTAAGGATACATCCACCATATATCCACAACAGAAATGAGTTATTCTATTTTACTGCATGAAAGCCAGTAGACAATGAAGAGACCAGTTCAAAGCAGTGGTGATGCTCGTTACTTACCAAGAGCAATACACATTTGCTGTTTGCAGCTGGTGAGTAAGGTATGTGGTACAAAGAACAAATGCAGTGTTTTCTTGTCCTTCAGATTCCAGATTACATATGATGTCCAGTACTTCCTTGCAATCCACCTTTGCAATCTAAAAGAATGAAAAAAGGCACTTCCTTCTGAGCAATTTTACAAAAACATATTAATACGTCAAAGGAAGCAGTGTCAATCTAAAAGAATGAAAAAAGGCACTTCTGAGCAATTTTACAATAACATATTTAATACGTCAAAGGAAGCAGTGTTAAAAATGCATTAAAAGGAATGAGTGCTTTGTTAATACCCAGCGTTCCTATGACAGCTTTTGGCCACAGAAGGCACTAAGTTTATACCAGCTAGTTCTGATACTTTTCAGTATTGCTCTTTTTTATGATTATTTATTTTGGAGAGTCCACCAAAATACATAAGGACAACACTCCAAATAAAACTCCCTATTCCCCCTCAGTGATTGCAGCCATTCCTGACCACAGTATTTGTAGCACATTATTTCATAGGATTTAATTCTACTTCATGAAATAGACCACACTTGAGGAACATTTCCTCTAAACAGCTGTTATTATAAAAAAACCTCACTAATCATGAAAAATGATATAGAAGTTTACAAGCATCCAGTTAAACTGAGAAGAGAAACAGGTATAATCCTGTTTTCCATACAAGTTTGGCATTGGATTTTACTGTGCAAAGTCAACGTGTTCCAGGATCCACTGACTCTTGACCTTCAACTTGAGACCCATGACGACCTCTTGCAGCAGATATTTGAGCACTTCACAAGCCACAGCTGCTGCAGATGTGAAGACCAATCAGTTTTATATTTAGACAATTTTGGTCTATTCAAGATCTCAAACCTCTGGAGCTACCCATCTCCATAGTTCCTCATACTTAATTCACTCCCCACTCTGCTTCCACATTTCTCCTATACAAACTATTTCCTTCTCTACCAGGGTCCTTTCTGCTCTTTTCCTATTGACAATCCTGTTCCCAGATGAAATCTCTCCTTAACCAAGTCTCAGTCCCAAAGTTCTCACATTTTCTACTCCAGACATCTCCAAACTTGGAGCACTACAAAAACCTGCTCCTCACCTCATATCTCATTGCTTTATTCAAACACAGACCCGGAGGGGAAAGAACAATATTGGAGCAAATAGGGAAAAACACGACCACACTGCAAAATGCATTTTATGCTACAGCTATACTAGCTACACACTCTTGTCCTGTACTAACATCATACCTCATTCTTTCCTCCAGTAGTAATTTCAAGAACAGATTGCATTCAAAACTGTGTGGGTAGCACTGTAGGAGCAGAAAAAGAACTTTCAGAATAATCACAGCTCTAGTCTGTCAAATTTGTTGTAGGGTACTGGAATATACTGTGTCTTGAAACGCAGGAGATGACAGTTAATTAAGAAGCTACACTCATGTAATCTCTTCAAGATGCAGGCAACAGCTTTCTTATAATCTTACCTTAAGGTATGTACAGACACATATTCTTTCAGTTTGTGTGGGAAATGCACGAGTTCAACTTCTATCACTTCTCTTCATTCAATTATTCCTGTCCTATGTAAGCTACAAGTTGCATCACTACATCTTGCAACACAAACTAGGAAAATTAAGCAAACCCAATATTTTTCCTCTTAGTTTTTTTTTCTTCAATGATGCCCTTTCTCAAATATTGCCACATTCATTCTTAAAACACGCAAGAGACTGCAGTGGTCTGCTACAAGCCTGTTCTTCCAAATTTAATATTTTTTTAATAGTTATTGGTACAAGCAAGTATAGGATGTTTCCTCCAGACTTCAATCTTAAAACTACAGACTAAAAACCAACTAACGAGAGTTTAATGAGGCTACAGTGATGCAAAACACCATAAACTTAAAGCCACCTGCATCATCTAGAACTTTGTTAGTCGTTTCAGAGGGGACTGGACCAGCAAGTGGAGCAAATATGAACAACTCCAATACTTGGCACAGATAAAGCATTTAGTAAATTCAGTATATCTGGGATTGTGTTAGGTTTCCTATGGAGAACCTAACCAAACTAGACTGCCTTCTGAACAGAAGTTTAGACACAACAAAATACATGCTACTAAGATACTTCATATTAAAATTGTTGAAAAACGCTGTCATTCTCCCTGTATATTTTAGTGTCAAAAAGACACTAGACATCACTTTACACTTGAAGAATTACTGCCTGGAACATATGACTGCAAGAGATGATCTTGGTTTTGTCTTTCCTGTTGTTTTAGCTTATATTAAAAAAAGGAAACCAAGAGTAATTAAATCATTAAAAAAGAACATTTTAGACTATAAGAACATTTCATTTTATGTTAATAACAATTCTACTACCATATTAACATAAAATGAAATGTTCTTATAACAATTCTACTACCGCTAACCTGAGCCTTCTACCATTTTTCTTTATTAATAAAAAAAATGAAAATGTTTAAGGTATTATGTCAGTACACCTTAAAAAAGGTGATATTAAACCCTACTTATCTAGGGAGACTTGCTTTCCTTTCAGAAGCTAAAAATACATCATTCAGGGGACTAAAAGCAATTTAGTTTCTACTCAGAGACTGACTCAGAGACTGTAAGATAAGCTAGGACAACATGCCCTTGTGTCAGTTTGAAGCCATCAGGAAATAAATACTCCCCCGAAGGGCAGAGCTACAGTTTGATGGCCTAACTTGCCAGATCATTTATGTTCAAGTTCTGCTTCATTCCTCTGTAATAGGGGCTTTTTACAGAGGGTATTTTTCTTTTAGCAGTTTGCCTCATTTAGGGTAAATATTTTGCTATACCTACAAGAATGACAGCTGCTGCCCAGCTAAAAATTTATTAAAAACCATGATCTATACCAGAAATATTTCATCAAGACTAGCATGCAGGGCAACAAACATAAATACTAAGTTCTTGGCATCTCCCAGCCAAATTATAAGTTAGGGAGGTAAGCAGAAGGAAAGGAACATTTGGTTTAACCTGCACACAAACTCAGCACAATCTAGGAATCCTTTGCAAATGGAGCCAGGAGAAGTTCTTGTCCTCCTCTCAGTATTTTAACAAGTTTCGCTTTCACTCTTCTCAGTTATACAACCCCAAAACACTTCCTTATTCCTCTGCTGATGTTGTCTATAGAATTTAAGAGATGACTGCTTTTAAGTTTCTAATTTGTGTGAGTGGGATCATTTTAATGCACGTGTGAACATTTTAATTGGCTCCACAAAACTGTCATGCTCAGGCCAAGCTTTGTAATCAGTAAATCAGAGAAAACTTTTCGGCTTTATATTGTCTTTGTTTCCTGCAGAGGAACAGAAGACCCTTGTAAACGTAGATCTTAAGTTACACAGTCACATTATATATTACACGTGCACTAACATCATGTCAAGGACTAGAAAGTACAAGAAATAATACACATAATATTTTAAAAGTAGTAGTTCACCAGCCTTAACTCTTAGGTGGGCAGAAATCTGAATTCTGAGCCTAACTAGTGTTTGCAAGCTCCTTCTACAGTGAGAATTTTCATAAGAGTTAATGGTCAACCATCCTGGATGTCTGCTTCGGATATGAGGAATTGCATATTCTTCTTAGTCATTATAGAGACTCTCTGATGTCCAGTTTAGATATGTCATTGTCAACAGTAGCATAACTTCACATGAGCCAGGATTGGAAGGGGATGAACGTAGTCTATCCTTCAACACATTATTTATCTTCAAACCTCTCCAAGCTTTCTTTACTCATATCCATCCTTTTTGTAATATTTAGTTTCTTTGCTAAGCCCCAAATTTCACTCAACCTTGTTTCCTTCATTACCAGTTAATTTCCTCTTTCCCCCCCAGGTTTTCAGTCATTTCCACCTCCCATTCTCCACAGCTTCCATTCTATGAGCTCTTTATCTTTTGTATTTCTTCAATCTCTCCCTCTTTCATTCTCCCTCTTTCTCTCCCTTTTTCATTAGACCCAACAACTCTACCTGAGGAAGATGGTGAGCAACAAAAGAATATTATACAAGTTGCCACCCACCTTCTCAAAACAGTGGTATATTTAAGAGTTTGTTTTCAACAGTTCAGGAAAGAGCATAAAACCTTCATTTTCTCAAACAGTTTGATTAAATGATCACCAAAGTTTGATGCAATTAATCAATTCTCATTCTAGAGCACATGGCACAGGGTTGCCATCCAGGCAAGTTTTGAAGATCTCCGAAGGAGGAGGCTCCACAACCCCTCTGTGCAGCCTGTTCCAGCACTGTCACCCTAGCAGGAAGGAAGTTCCTTCTCACGTGCACATGAAGTTTCCTGTGTTTCAGTTTCTACCCATTCCTCCTCGTCCTATTGCTGACCACTACAAAGGAGGGTTTGGCCCCATAGCCTTTACATTCTCCCCTCAGTTATCTGTACATGTTGGTACAACCTCCTCTCCGTCTTCTCAAGGCTCAGACCCAGATCACTCAGGCTTTCCTTAGGTAGACGCTCAAGTCCATTATTCGTCCTCGGTCCCTGCTTGAGCAGGAGGGTTGGACTAGATCATCTCTAGAGGTTCCTTCCAACCTCAACCATTCTGTGACTCTAGCTTTTATGCTCAATGTAAAAATTGGAGTATTTTCTTCTGTGCATCTAGATAAAACACGTTAGTTACACCTTACAATTGTTAAATGAAATTAAAAATGGAAGAGGCTGTAACCAATTTCTAAGCAATTGATTCACCTTGCAGCCAATGCAATGGCAGAACAGGCTGAAAGTTAACAATACCTCCCCAAAGTATAACCCTCCAGCACGAGGAGGAAACAGACTGCAGTGAGCAGCTAAGTGCATTCACTGATCTTTCAGTGCAATAAACAGTCAAATCTGTCAAACTAAAGAGTTTCTGACAGCGGGGTTATCCAGATGCTTATTTTTCAACTTTTTTTTTAAGGTAATGCTGTTTAAGCAATTCACATGTAAAGCACTGTAAACCAGTCTTCCAGTAACTCACAGGGAGGTAGAGACATCCAAGATCATTTTTTGGCATAGGTCATCTTCCTACAGTTTAACTAAGACTTATGCAAAACCTTCCAGTCTAACCTTTAAGAGGACTCCAAACACCTATCTCTAACCTTGAAGTTAATAAAATAACAGGTGGGTGAGATCAGGAGGCAACAGAAGCAGGAGCTGTATGATCTCTGTAATGGTTATAGCGTATTAATACAAATCATTACTGTAAAACAAAACAAGAATGATTTGTTCTGACTGCTGAAAAAAGTTAAGGATTCTAAAGCAACCGATTCCAAAAATTTTTACCTTTTCTTTCCAAAGTCACAGACTTGATCAAGTACTAGTATTTGAGTCAGAAAGGAGAGCTTTCCATTTATACTTTGCTTACGAGGGGAAGTCACAAGCTTTCTTTAAATGTTTTCAGGCACATCCAAACGTGGGTGCAAGCATCCAAAACAGCAGTTAATACCAAAGTGTTCTTTCCCCCTGCAGTCTGCAGCAGGGCATTTTCTCTTTTGGAGCTCTGCTGCAGCAGTTCTACCCTTCAGACTCAGTTCTTAGTACTGCAGAAATTCCAAAGGCATGATAAACACACATTAAAAAGGGACTATGGATTACTAACCTCCTTAATGGAGTCTTCATTAGGCAGCATAGAACACACACATGTGATGTAGGCTTGGCGAAAAGAAGAGGCATTTGCAATTTCTGAAGAATCTGCGCACAATTTTGATAAGACAGTAGCTTGTGGGATACAGTTTGACTTCATCAAGTGTTTTATTCGCATCTGCAGAAAGGAAGGCCCTTCTCGTGTAATCAATTTATTAGCTAGGAAAAGAAAACAGCCTTTGAGAATATACCCATTTACAGCTGACACTTAACTGAAACTGTCTCACTGCATTCACACTTTACTTCATAATGAAGTCATTTAAAGTATAGTCAGCTTTCTTTTAAAACTCTAGTGTCATAAACAATAACAATAATTAGAAAATTTTGTCCCACATGAATTCAGTACAGAGTAAGGAAAGAATGTTGGACTATAGAAAACGGTCATATTAAAGAAAAGTCTTTTAAGGCAAGAGAATTATGCCATAGCATGGCTAAAGGGTAATGCTAACAGCACGCAGTGCTTGGAACAGCTCACCAGTCATTCAGCTGAACTGTATCCAAGGTTTGGTATTTTCAATTAGAGCATCATGTTCCAACAAACCAAAATATACTTCAAAGCATTATATACTAATATACACTATTATATACTAATATATTTTTCCATCATTGATGTTAAAAACCTAAGTAAGACCAAATCATGCAAAATGAAGTTCAGAGGGAAAATTGATCCTTTTGTAGAAATTTGAAGGAATAGTGTGGGAGACATACTAGTCTTATGATCTAGATCACCCAAATATAATCTCTCACACTGATTAGCTGCAGATCAGCCAACTGAATATTACTGATATAATTGGAGAGTATTTTAAGTACATTTTACTGCTACTAAGATTCAAACACCTGGGAGCTCCTCGAGTAAGTAATCAGGAACTATCTTTTTATTTTTAGCTCAAAAATTTAACAGAGTGAAAAACACACACAAATTTAGTTTCTCTTTCTAGGTACTCAGCATGCACTTTGTCTCTTCTTGAAGCATGCCATTTCTTCAGATAACTGTTTTCTACTCAAGCAGAAGGGCAGCTTGAGATTAGCCTCCAGATTTCTATCTATTTCAAAAAGGCAATTAAATTCAGAAGAAAGAGCCAATGCATTCTTATATTGCATGTCATTTTCTCTATGGTACAGTATCTCGTTCCTTCATGTGAGGCGGGCAGCTGAGAAACCAGTAGCATGAAAGTTTAGAGGAGGGGACTGCATATAATGCAAAACAAGGAAATTCTCACTTTCTGCATTTTCCTCCATACTGAAGAAAATATGTTCAAAATGTTTCTTTCGGGTACCAGGAACGTACTGTGCAACTGCAGTGAAATTTCCTGGTATTCCGCCTAGATTTTTCTTATCGGACTGTTAAAATGTCCTTTAAATTCTCACTTTCTGCATTTTCCTCCATTTCCTGCAGTGAAATTTCCTGGTATTCTGCCTAGTTTTTTCTTATCAGACTGTTAAATGTCCTTTTAAAATTCCAATTTGTGGCTTACTTAGAGGAGTAAATGCTGGTCATACATGACACTGACACGTCACGTTAAAGGAACTTGGGAGAATGTGAAAAATCCTTCCGACCATGAGATAATCTGCAGCAAGATCTTGAGTTGCTAGGAAACAAGTCTTCTCTCAAAAAACTATAACCACACACCACATTGTGCTTGAAAGTTTAGCAAGAAAAAAAAATCACTTATATATATATATATATATATATAGTTTTGTTTTTTATATTCTACTTGATACAAGAGACTCCTACTAGGACAAACTGGCCAGGACAGTACCGTTAAGGAAGAGTTATGAAGTCTTGCCTACTCAAAATTGAAGCACAATCTATTAAGGCAAAATATACTACCAGTTTGACAGATGCAAGTGATTTAGGTAGCAAGAAATCTCATGCATCTGGCTCTAAGAGTTTATTTTGTCTTAGCAACTAGTTTTCTTCTAAACTCATCCAGCAACCTGCTTGTACCAGCCTTCTTTTCCCTGAAAAGAAACAAAAGCTAATTTCACTGGCTATTACTCAGTTGTTCTTCCCTTACTTAATTTTGTACCCATCCATACTATTCGTTTCCCAATATGCCCATGAAAAGATTTTTTTTTTTTTTTTTGGCCTCTTGGAGACTTATGAGTGTGTTTTATTTTTGCTGAATATTCTGTCTCATTGCTCTGCTGAGCATCTCAGGACTAATATACCTTGCAATAAACTTAATGCCAAGATACCTAGCAACACATCCTTCCTCCATATCCTTTAGAAGTCAGGTTCAGGTTCTAAAGGATTCTTTAATTGCAGGAGATAAGAATGTAAGAATTACTTCCAATCAAAACATCTGGAGCACAAGATGAATTTGAGAACAATATTATGAGGACATGAAGTCTGAATAGTATTAAGGGATGAAGAGACTCCACAGTCACTTGAAAAACTGCTCAAGAAAGAAACAGCATTTGATTTTCTTTGGTGAAATGAGCATTTTCATGGGCGAGCATTTCCAACGAGAGTACCTCTGGAATGGAAAGATCATTTTAAGTGCACTAAGTGTGCCAAATACGCCCAGATGGCATTAAGCTGGAAAAGCTCTTGGCCAAAACCCACATAGTCTGTGTACTGTAGGATGTGGCAGAAACATCTATTGACATGACCTGGCTTATGGGAGAGCTGGGAGACCTATCAGCATGTTGGCATCCACATGCCATGCACAGCAACAAGTCTACATCAATCCCTCCTTTCTCCCTCCATCACACCATTTCTTGCTATGTCCTGCCCCACAAATAATGCTGATATAACACAAGTGTGAAAGCCAGCATCTTTAGAGGAAGGTCAGAAATCGGGCTGGTCAGGCATCTATTTTGCTCCCTTCGAGATCAGTGCTCTCAGTCATTCAGGGAGCTAAAAGGCACAGCAATACTGGCTCTTGGGGGTTTTCCTCAAGTAAATATTTAATATAAGCACTCGTCAAAGAAACTAAGTTTTGGAGAACTGAAATAGCTTTTACTTGCCATTCTTAAGATATTCTGTGATTTCTTTTTGTTGTTACTGTACTAAAGGGTAACACGGTCACTGGATTAAACCAGCTGAGGAAACCTTTGTGCTAAAGCTTTTGTAGCCCTTTTTCAACATTGCCTCAACCTAGCAGTGAAACTTTCATCCCTGCTTTAAGATGCAGAAAGTACATTTTGATTTCTACTACCTGTACCAAATGGAAGCTAGTGGGCAAAAAGAGACTAAGCTTCCATATAACTGGATATAAAACCATCACATAGATCAAAAGAGTGACAGTACAAAAAAGCACATGAGAATCTTGCTAACTTCAGTGACACACAAAACAAAACATTGTTACAGCTATAAGTATTCAGCTGATCGGAACGTATTTTATGATTCATGAGAAGAAAAGGATCAACTTAATCCAGCAGACATCAGGGACACTTCCTACATCCAAGCTCCAATGATGTTTGCACAATGTCAAAAGACTATATTCAGCTAATCAGAAAGACAAGACCATAACACGTTAGCATGGACTTTTTTCCCCCCTTTTCATTTTCCACATTGCAGGATATGCAAATTTAGTTTGACGAATACACTATTCTCAAAAAGAAGCGATGGAAAAAGATGTCCTACATCTATTTTTCTCTCTTCCTGTACCATTTTAGAGTTCTAGAGTGACTCACAGTGACTCATGATATGTGTTATGGGGATTTTCTGAATCATTATTTAACAGTTGGCTACAATTACAGGAGACCAAAGCCTTCGGCCTACATAACCCTTCTTGGTCTTACGGTCTCTCCTTTGACAATCCTCTGCAACTCCAAAATACCTGTTCAACATATGCATTAGACCAAACAACAACTTGTTTCCACGTAAGGAAATAATATTGTTAGTGAAAGAGTGAAGCATTACCTACATGCATTTTCTGCACTTTCCAAAAGCTGTGTGCATACACTAATCCTTTCCACCAGCCATTTAGGACTAACAAATCATTTGAAAGAGTTCTGCAAGACATACCAGTCTGAGGAGTAAAATTATTTTGAGTTTCTACAGAAAAATCCTTTTCAAAGATTGAATTTAAAAAACATATTTGAATTGATGCTGATAAAAGTATATTGCAAGTAAAGATGCATTCCCAAATTATTCAAGAGTGCCAGTGAGACAGTTTCATCATAAATATCATTTAGTAGCAAATGAATACTACTGTACAGAGCAACTTGAAATCCAACTTCTGTTTTGATTTCAAATCACTGTTGCCCCACAACCGCATCAAGCTCTTGCTTAATAACCTTGTCTCATTACTAAAAGTCATTCTTACCTTCCTCTGCTTCTACTGGTTGCTGGGATAGAATTTTAAGTAGAACTGGATTTTTCCACATTCCTTCCTTTGTGATATCCACTAATACTTGAAGGTTGTTATTCCCAAATTCCAATAAAGCATCATGCGAATCCTACGAAATGAAGGGGAAAAAAAACACACAATCCATTATTATAAGTTTCTGTTAAACATTATAACAATGCATTTTTTCATCATCTAATTAATTGTATTCTAGTATTTCACACCATTCTTCTGTATCATCATTATTTTGACATGTTAGTCTTGGGAAATTAAAAGTACATGAGTCTTCCCATCTAATTCTTCTAATTTCCATCTGCTAAAATTTAACTGAATTTAACTTTCTCTTTAACTCTTAACCTGCAGATTCTAATCAACAGTGCTAGCTCTAACTACCCAGGTTGGTTCTTTTACAGGAATTTTCTTTTGAAGTCATAGCAGGGCAGATTTTCCAGCCTGCCCCTCATGCATTTTATTTTGCCAGAAGAGTTGACGTGAAGAAAACAGCAGCTAAGTTAAGCAGGGATTGTATTTGCGCTATCACACCTGATTTGGTAACATGCAGAGTAAATACTTGAAAACAAACAAACAAACAAACAAAAAAACCCAACTTGAATTAGCAAGAAAACAGTGCAATGAAAGGAGCTCAGAAAGGGCTCTCATATCTGTTAATAAGGTGAGACTGAGAACACATGAAGATGGAAGTTTCCTAGTTCTTACAGTCATAAGAGGTCTCAGAAATGAGGGAAGGAAAGCAGAGCATGATATGTAGAGCTTCCTAAATAACCATTCTTTCCCAGTACATTTACTCTTTCAGACTTGGGGATTTCAAATCCAGAGAGTTAATATTGTGAAAATCAACCTGGAGACCTTGCACAGTTTCTAACTGAGGTTCAACCATGGAATCTGTTTGCTCAAAGCGACCATGGCCCTACAACTTTTAATTTCTCAGAACTGAGGAGTGCAGGAAAGAATATGGGGAAAGGAGTCCAGATTCTATCTCAGGAGGAAAGCAACTGAAATCAGATTACAGCCGTAGCAGGAAAACAGATCTATCACTAAGACCTGTGCCCAAAACATTGGTATCACCGTACCAAATCTCCTGAGGCTGACAAACCAAAACCAATTAACAGTAGTCACAATTTCCTCATTTGTAGCTAAGTGTTTAATACAGGTATTTCTCATCATATGGTATTTTGCAACACGACTTGCTCCTAGTTCTAGCAAGCTCTACTTTAAGTGGGCAGTTCTTTGAACACTATTAACCATCTCAGCTTTGCTTTGGATAGCACTGTTGTAACCTATGCTGTCTATATAGGAATCAAATTGGTGTTTTGGAGCAGAAAGTCAGTCTTTATTTTCCTTTAGCTCCTCCTTCTTTACTCCCAACCCCTCCAGATTTCAGAATGGAAAGTCCAGGGGCTGTGACTGCCCAGAGTACTAGACTAGCCAACTGCCCTCTTATCATTGAGCTTTTTTAAGTCATTTCAGACAGAAAACACTAAAAAACATTTTATGTTTGTGCTGAACCACAGCCCTCTTGCAGTTATAATTAAAGTTTTAGATTTTTTGCATTCTACAGTTTGGTTACTCCTCCTTCCTAAACTCCACTCATGGAATTTAAGAAATACGATATGTTAAGTAACCTTCCAATAATTAGGCTTTCCAGCTTCAGTATCTCTTTAGTGTATTAGGTAAGATGATTAGATAAGTATTCAATAAAGCATCAGGAAAAGAATATTCCAGAGTTTGGGTAACCTCTTCACAAATCAGGGTATTCAAAGTAAGTTACCTCCACTCTTGGAGATGCTTAAAACTTCCTGGGGCAGAGACTTGAGCAACCCAATTCTAAATAGCTCTACTCTGAGGAGGGAGGTAGACCAGATAACTTCAAATCTCAGTTTGATCTCAGATCTCCCTCTCAACACAAACAAGTCAATGACTTGCTCAAAAGATACCCATCAAAGGCTGCATTTACTGGAAGTACTGAGTACACTTGTTATGCAGTCAAGTGCTTTCGCCTTACACTAGTTCTGAGTACAATAACAAAGCCAAAATATCATCAAATGTGAGTAAAGAGCACAAGTCGCTCCTTTCCCAACGCAGAACCACAGTGCAAATTTCTAACCTGTAAGAGGCAAAAAACAGTTAAATGCCACATTCTATCAGAGTTGACAAACACAAGTACCCCAGGCCTGTAACTACTGCTTTGGTGGTACTTTTGTTGGTAACTATTACAATTACTCTCAGTTTTTAGCTTCTAGCCTGCTTGCTGACTAGAATTCTCAATTAAAAACAAAATTACTTCTAGAAAAAAAAGTTACTAACTAGCAAGGCCACTTTAGCATCAGCTGAGATCAGTAGAAGAGTTGGTGCTAATTTGCAGAATCAAGCTCCCAAAGGCAGCAAAGTAGTATTCACAGCACCTAGTTTCTGCTTTCCTAGAGTTTTACAATTCAAGGTTAAATGAGCCCTTGAGCCTGAAATTGTACTCAAAGGAATCAAATGCTACATACCTTACAGAAACAAACAAAAAAATCTAGACCATTACAGCTGCATGCTAAAGGCTCAGGTGACATCACGTGCTCTTAACTAGGGCTTAAACTGCTCTTAGCCAAATGCGCTGAGAATCTAAAAATAAGTTATAACACAAAAGGGTGCATTTATGCATTTGGAAATACCACTTAAGCAACCCTTATGCCCACGCGCTTGTTCCTGCTCAAGTCTTTCCTTCCTGTGTATGACAAGTCACATCAGAAAACGAAATTCAGTTGCAAGCCATAGGGTAGTGATTGCCACCCCCAGCCACCCAGACTAGATCGATTCCTGACCTCACACAGCTACATGGTTTGTCAGTAGAGTCACTGACAGCTGAATGACAGAAAATGCTTAAATCAACACCGTGCTCAAGAACTGCTGAGCCTCAGGACAGCTTTAAAAACACCCCGGGATTACAAGAAACAGAGCTATATCTGTATTTATAGCTATGCAATCACAGGCCACGAGTTTGGAACTCCTACACGTGCCAATGCTGTGATCACATAAAAAAGTCTCTGTATGCCATTTTATCAGACTTTGGAAATTAAAAAAAGACAAAAACAAACAAACAAAAAAAACAAAAAACAAACAGAAAAATAGGTATGCAAGTAGGTGGACTCCTTTATTTTACCAAGAAATAAATATACGTATTTGGGGACTGCAAGTCAAGTCCATTCTTTCTGAACAGTATGTTACCATGTAATAAGAGTCTTTTCACTAGACTAGGTTGCCATAGCATCCATTTTGTATTGCCTTCACATATACTAACATTACAGCCTTAAGCTTCATCTTTTCTGAGCAGTCACACATAGACGGGTCAAAGATAATCTAAAAATTATTAGCATTTAATAGCCTGCAGGTGAGCCTGAAGATTGAACCCAATAAGCTTTTACTGAGCTACAGGATTATGTGAAGAAAGTCAGCAAAAACAGAAGGGCTTGGAAAGAGGTGGAACTAACCACCAAAGTCCTTCCAATCCATTTGCATACAATAAAGGCAAGTGTTAGCCTTCTCCCCAGTATGACTCTTCTAAAACAAACAACTCACACACTACTTGTAACCAGCGTGTTTTCTTGAAGGAAAAAAAAAACAAACACACACACAGCCCCCTCAAAAGCAGGAGAGCTCTTAGCCCTGGCTTCTGGACCGGAAAGTAGCCAACATTCTTCAGATTTTTTGCACAAGACTTCAGTAAAGCATCCATAAAATAATCTGAAGCTTCATCACAAGTCTATGCTCCGACTCCTGGCATCATTTGAGTAAAAGCATATAAATCACAAGTTTCTAGCTCCTACTGCAGAGAAAAAAAGTTCAATAAATGAGATAGAGGAACCTCCCAAATTACAAGTGCTTTTTATGTAGTGGTGCTTCTGCAAGATACACAGATCTAAGTCACTGGAAGCCTTCAGCACATACTACAACAGCAACGGTACCCAAATATCTGTTCCAGGATCTAATATTCACCAGTTAGTAAGGCAGGATTGTAAGATTCAGCTATGTACAGTTCTGTAAGACAAAAAAAAGGGAAACCACCAACTCCTGGTTAGACCAACTCAACATGTGCATTCACAGAAGTGGCCCTTGCAAGCACTTGTGTTGGCAAGTGCCAAAGAGCATACAAGTGAGTTTGTGAACGATACTCTGCCAACAGCTGCTGGGATTTGCTCCTGCTTAGTGTTATTTATCTCAAATTTCTCCCTGTTATCAAGTTGTACGTTCTAAAGGTGCTAGAAGCTACTACCTCACAGAGGAATGATTGTATTCGCATTATTTTTCTGCTGTTGCCTTTGAAGCAAAACTTAGTTGACAAAAGAGGATATACTTATCACATAATCATCAATTTGGCAAAAGGGATCTTTGTCCTGCTACAAAGACTGCTGTCCCTCAGACGACAATCTGCAGTGCAGACATCCAGTGCAAATAGCTGGAATTTTATTCCAACAGAAGCTTTTCCCCACCCGAGGGCATCTGGATAGAGCACGGAGCTAAATTCAATTGTGAGGGTCATTCAAGTTTCAGCCCCGTTGTATTAGTCAAACCAGACAAAAACAAGCAAGACTCAGCAAATAAAAAAGAAGGGACGTGCTTCAGCAAATCAGGTCAGTTGACCTGATTACAGTTTACAAAATTCAACACACATCATATATGTTCATTTATATATATGTACACACACGAACACCAAGTATAAAATTCATCAACATCAAGCATAATTAAAAAGGTACTAATCACACATTCCTCTTCTAGATCATCACTGAGATTACAGAAAAAAATCTTTCCATTAATATTAAATTTATATTTAAGACGACCTACTAAAAAAATAAAATTTGAGAGGAAATCCAGGACAAACCCAGAAGTTAGGGCAACAAAACTGTAAGAGAACTCTGGAGAAGGCCACACTAAGACATTTTACTCTGTCTCGAATCAGGAAAATTGCAGCAGCGAGACCATCTCACTCTGCAATTACCCACCGGGGAACAGAAATGAGATATAAAGCCCTTCAACTTAGTAAGCAAGGCTATAAAAGCCCCCAGACAAAATTAAAGAGAATACACAACTTTGGAACAGTTTACTGAAGATACCTGAATTCTTCAACATTGGGAATTTAATAAGATCTGTAGTTACTATGGTGTCACAAAAGTTAGTTTTTATACTCACTACACAACATCCCTCAAGAAAATAACAACAAGGTTTCAAGGGAATCTTGTTTTTACAATCCACACAATTCCCAGCACTAAAAAGACCCCACTCCCACTAAGAGCATCTCTGAGTCTTCATCATCCAGTCTGGTAAATCTTCAACATCCTCACACTAGCTCTCACCAATTTCCCCCCCAAATTAATTGAGCTTTTCTGTAACAAGGACCCTGTTGCAAACTGTGCTATTGTGTTCCTTTCACTCTCGTTTTACAGCGTGCTTACTTAGCCTCATTCCTGCCCACATCCTTTTGCATGCTGACACTGCATAAGAGTTATGCTGAGTTTTCTATACAAACTCACATCCTGGTTTTACTTCATACAGGTTGCTACTTATCTTGCTTACAGGCCAGGAAAACTGGAGTTGTAAGGGCAGGAGAGAGGACAGGGAAGAGCATAACTACTGTTAGGGAAGAACAAAGGGGTTAAATCAAACAAACCTCCAAAAGAGTTATCAAGAGGTTTGAGCTGGACATTAGTGAAACTCCATTTTCAGCTTTGGGACAGTCCATCTTCCTGCTTTGAAACGCAAGCCCAAACCCTTTTTTATTCCCAAGCTGTAAACTTAATTGAAGTTTCTCCAACTCCCAGTATCTGCACAACTTGCTACAGAACAGGAGTAAATGCAATCAGGTCCAAGAGTAACATCTTTTTTCCCCGCATTTGCCAGGATCACGAAGTAGAAGACCTGGAGTTATATTCAGACACATCTACTCCTTTTACTAAGTAATAAACCCATCAGCACATTACAGTAGGGTCATACAAGACTGTGGTGCTTTGGGCTATGGGATTTGCCTGGGGATTAGCACATGAACTGTCACAGGCCAAACAAGAACCCATGATGGACTGCTCTGTACGGCTGTCACTCATTTCTGCTCTAATAAAGTGCAGGGATACAGAAGGAGAGCCGTTGCTGTATTAAATGGCTGGTTTCAAATATTCCTATCTGCAAACTTATTCAGGAGTGCCACTTCAAAATATTGGAAGCATCTGTTTGAAAGAGTCCAAAAGCATCTTGTGCAAGTCCACGTTTCAGAGCAAGGCAAGCACAAGTTTTTCCCAGGACTTTTAGTGTCTTACTGATACAGAGCACCAGGTAAGTGCTAAAACCCTGAAATGGCATGTTTTCAAAAAGTCTGTGTAAAAATCAGTTATTCACTACATCTGCCAAAAGCACATCTCGAACCTTCCATTAGTATTACAAGTGGAAATAATAGACCTGGGCTTGTCTCAAAGTCCTCCCACTCGACTAAAAATTTACTTTCTGCTGACAGAAATATCACAGCTTCATGACTAGCTTCAGAAACCCAGAAATACATACACATGCCTGTTAACTGCTGGAAACTGTTCTCCTTGACAACAAGAATTCTCCCTGCAGATCTCTCCAATTAAGAGCTAGCAGCTCCTACAACTGTCTTGTACCTCTGCTAGAATGTGTAAAAATCTGTTCTACTCTGAACATGAGAACTCTTTTCCCATCCTGGGATACAGTAGCAATAAACAGTTAAGATATTCCTTTTATGATGTAGTAAGCCCACTCTATCTACAGATTAGTGAAATTTAGGTATCTTGGAAATAGTAAGTTTCAAACATCATCGCTAATAGAAAAGCTGAACATCTGCTGAGGAGTCCCAGGTTAGTGTGGATGCTGCAATCACTGCACTGGGGTATGGAGTCCACCTATGCGAGACACGACAGCTCACAGGTCTGGACTGTGGTAATGGTATAGGTCAGTGTTGGCAAAATAAACCAGTATACCTCTAAACTTGGGTTCACAGTGCTGCAAGGTCTACCAAGATGTGCAAGAGACACCAAGGAAGCAAGTTCTAAGCTTACGCACTAGCACTCAAAAGTGGGAGACATTTGACATGAATAAGACTTAGAACTTTGATTTTTAACTGCACTTTCCCCACTATGAAATACCTTCCACCTCTAGCCCCATTTGTTTCTAGGATTACCGCAACAGTACAGTTTCCAAGTGTGACAGGCAAAGGAGGTCTGTCCTTTTCTGAAGTCACAGATCATCTCTGTCCCTTCCCCTGTTGACAGTGCTATATAACTTCATCAGTCCACTTCTTTCAGTGTGCAGTGTAAGGTTTATTCACTCCTACTGAAGGAAGGATGTTTATTTTGCCAAGTTTCTCTGTCTGCAGGCAGAAGCTGCTTCAGAGCCTATATTTCTATATATTCTATACTTCTTCTAGAAGTGTATCCAAGCCTCACAGACAGAATCCAAAAGCAACTACAAATAGTTCTGCACAAGGACATTCTCAAGATGTACATTCATTTCCTCTCAACTACTTCCAAGCTGTTCATTGTGATAGCTTACAACTGCTATCAGCTTCAACATTAAATTTTCATTGCAGTTGGATCCAAAATAGGCACTGGCATCAGCAGATCACTCCCTGAGCCAGGAAGGCCTGGCCAGTAAAAACACAGAGACAAGACTACTATTCTCATCTTCCAGCTCGATGAGAAATGCAAGCCCTTTCAGGCAGCTAGCTACTACCCACAGAGCAATACCTGGAACACATCTCTTCCTCCTACATAGTCTACAGTAATCCCCTTCAGGTTTGGGGAAGGTGTAGCAATATTAGGAGCTTGTTTGAGCAGCACCTCACAAGCTACAGTACTAGGGACTACATGGATTAGGTATACGTCCTGATATTTGCAGCCCTCTCAATCCAGGAATGGATATCAGCTTGCCACTCAGATTTCTACAAAGACTTTTTCATAGCTTGTGCATTGCTCTAACTCATGTCTGGTTCTCACATGATCCATTCAACAAAATTAAGAGCTGCTATGGTTCTCTTGCTGAAGTTACCACTAGGTCTGTAGCTACAACTCTGTTATTGGACTTTACGCTGCCAATACTACTGTTGGGACCAGTCCCCAGAGAGATTTTTGCAGCCTAGATAACAGCAAGAGCAGGACAATAAGTCTGGAGGAAGAAGGTGGGGTAGAAGAAAGGAGCAGCACAACAGTAGCCTATCTTTTTCCAGACCTAAAAAGCTCACAGCTTTTTTCCTCATTTTGGTCTTACTGCTAATATTGTCTGTCATACAGAGGTCTTCTGCAGCCTTAGGATAATGGAGGCCTACAGCCACCTCAGCAAGTCTTTTGATTATTATTTCTAACTGAAGTACACAGAACACCTCGGTAAATTTGGCGAGCCTCCTCTCATGCTGCTTTTCAATCACTCAGCTCCGAATCCTCAGTCCTTGGGCAGGCTCTCTTTGAGAAATCCCTTCCTGCAGGGCACACACTACTGGAGCCTTTTTCAGTCCACCAGCTGGCAATCAGGTCACTGGGCTGATACTTGGCACCTGTTAGTAATTTCAGTACACAATCAGCTGTTCAAAAAGGCAGCTCTACTGAAAACTCAGATTGCAAGCAGAGTCAGACCTAAGTGTGCTGTGTATGTTTTATATAGCATAACATATTGGATACAAAAGCTGAAGAATTGAATGCATTAAAAGACTAATTTTTAAAAAGATCCAAACCACTAACCTGTATAGACTGATGGAATCCTAACCATACCTCATGTGGCAATTCACTTTCAGGAATCGAAAGCAGTAGCTCAAAACAGCTCCTGGAAAAGTAAGAGACAAGTAAACAAACTACTCAAACATTCTATATTATGATAAAAATAACATTTGTAGTGCATTGCTGAACATTCAGATACCAAATGACAGGAGCACTGAATCGTTTTTGACCACACAAATCAGTTAAGAGCCAGAAAGAGCCCTAAAGTCACAGCTGTGACAAAAATAGTCCTTTTTACTACACACCAAACCACTAGGTTAAGTCTGCTGCTAGTCTTTAAAAACCAAAATCAGTCAGTTCAGAATAGCTCAGCAACACTGCACAGAATTTCTCCTTTATTCTTCTTTACAAATAAATTATAATACTGTTAGTGTTTGAATCAGCCTCATCACCTTTAATAGCAATGGCATGTGAATTTTTGTATGCATATTTAACACTGATATGTGAATGCAAATACTTGAATATATCAGGTGTTCCAAATGAAAATTTGAGAAAATGAAAGAGGTTCAGAATAATTTAGCATCTTTGAAATATTCACCAAACACATATTTTTCCTGAATGTGGACCATCTAACCCTGTAAACCCTGTATAGGGGATATTAAAAATTATTTAAATCCTAGCTCCTGTATAGTAAGAATTTGCCTAGCCTCAAAGGCAATTTCCTAAGCTTGAAAGTGTCCTAGAGACAACACAAGATCTATGTGCAACAACAAACACTTCCAGAAGCCGTAGTATTACAAGATCCCTGAAGAAAAAGTGGTATAAGACTTCATATAAAAAAAAAAAAATCAACCCCCCCGCCAAAAAAAAAAAAAAAAAAAACACAGAAACAAAAAAAAAGAATAATTTCTTTCAAGTTAGATCCGGGTTGCTAGATACAACAAGTTGTAAAACTCAGATTTTCCTCACACCTCCATTCCCGATTACTAAAATGCATATGACAGGACAACACATTTACTTTTTCCATAGTTAGAAGGGTGAAGCTTGGGGACAGGGAGTTACGGAGATGCCCGGGAGGCAAACATGAATTTCAAATCCAAGAATGGTGGGGTTTTTTTTTTCTTCTCTTTCTTCCTAGGTTCTGACAAATACATAACGTAAGTTATCTGGGGGTGGGGGGAAGCATCTTGCCTAATCAGTTTTCTGCCAGAACCAGCAATCAGTTAGAATTGATTAGAAAGACAAACACTGAATTACCTGGCCACGCTTTTTATATTTCAGAAACTCATGTCCATCACCAAAGATGTTGTTTTAAATAGAGTTTTAGTGCTGCGAAGGCCTCTACACATTATTATAAAAGTAGAAGACTGGATAACCTTCATCACTGATTTGGTAATAACTTAAAACATTCAATCTCAAACAAACAATCTCAAACTTTGCTCCAACCACAAGAAAGCAGGAACATCCAGCAATCCAGTTGCTGATTATTATAAGAACATTGAGGCCAGTGACAGAAAGATATTTAATAAAATAACCAGGACAAATTTTTCTATTGTGCCCTATTAAAAATGAGTTGACAAGCAGCTGCCACTTGATAATCAAAGAAAACATCACCAAGTCTCACAGGAACTGAGCTTGACTTTAACAGATTCAAATCTAACACAAAAAAAAACCCACAGATGGTATCTTTTGCAGTGTCCAATTTTCATGCATGTTACCTAGAAATGCAATTATTTACAAACATTGTCATTAATCTGCCTTGAAACAAATACTTCTGATTCACATCTCAATTTTGGGGTGTAAAAAAAAAAAACACAAAAAACACCACACATGAATCCTGTCCCATCCACTACTTGTAGATAGAATTTCTCTGGAATATTACTTTTCATGCATGATTTTCCCTATACAAAAAAGACCAGCGAGCCTTCACCACTGGCAAAAGGGAGAAAATGAAATTTACCAAGCATTTACCAACCAACACCACTCTGTTGAGCTAGCATGACTCTACACAGTTCAAATCTATAAAAGGCAGGAGATGTTCTTGCTCACTGGTATTTTTAAAGAGCTGGAGCTTTGGGGTTCCCCTCAACTTCTTCCCATCTTTGCCTCCAAATAAGACAGCAGTAGATCCTTATTATAACTCCATTTCAACATTCATTTACATTCCTGAATGTTTATTGTGTGCACCTAAGCAGAACTTTGGTGTCACAGTTAAGAATGCAAATCAAAATACTAAGATCACTTCATAAAATTAAGCACCCCACTCTGCCACTACTTCTGCAACTGTTTTAACATCTCATTCACTGTTATGAAAAGAGAAATATTGATAAGTAAATCATTTTACAGCTCTCAGAACTGTGATTAAGTAGTGCTAGAAAACTTTTCCTATTCCAAGCTTCTTGGAGTTATAGAGAAAATTAATTACACATCAGATGATCAACAGGAACAGTCTAGTAATAGCAGGAACATATTCTACATTTGCTGAGATTTAGCTCCTGGAGAGTGAGAAATCCAGCTTAATGAATCAGATTACAGATTTTTGTTGAGAAGGCTCTGTTAGATATACAAAGATGCCAACTATCACCCACGCCTCCTCACAAAGGTATTATGAAAAGCAAGCACTGTCTTCCTGAAAGTACTTGCATGAGATCCACAGGGTTCAGCTTGAGGTGTCTGAGGCAAATTAGTCCAACCAGTTGAATCCAACTGTGTTACTCAGACCAGAAGATATCCAGACCTCCTTTGGCTTTATTGTTTAAAGAAAGCACGTGGAACGCCTCTCAAAAACATGGAAAGGGAATTTCCCATTCTCATTCCCACTGCCCTTTTCATTCTTTACTTCTCAACTGCAATCACAACAACAACAGCAGAGAACTGCAGCAAGGCGACCACCACCCTCTGTGACCAAATCTCCTGAATACCCAAACCATATACAAACCAAGAAAGCTACTAACCAACCGAAAGACTGTCCCATAACTGTTTTTATTCTTTGGTATTTTTCATATTCAAGACTCTCGACATTCACTCTGTACTCTTGAAAGAAACCTTACAAGCGAGGAAGAACATTAACTACCCTGCTCAGGCTGAAAGTAGTGACTGAGCACACCCCACAGAAAAATAATTTTCAAAACTGCCAAAAGGAACAGAACCTTCCCCAAATCTGTTCATATTCAAATACAGGAGAGCAAAGCCTTACCAATATTTGATGCTGGGCAACAAAATGCTCAAGTACGGCTTTTTATATATAAAGCACTAAAGATATTTACTAGATAATAACAACAAACATTAAATACAGTTGACAAATATGACACTACATTTTAACGATTTGCCTATTCATTTGTTGAGTTTGTGCATTCTTTCAAAAATATAGTGTAAGAAATTGTAACTTACAGCACTAGCCTGCCAAGTACCAGAAGAACATCTTCACATTCTGTAGTCAAGTAAGGTCGTGCATTAGCAAAGCTTTGGATGGAGATTCGATATACTTCCAAAAAAGGCAAAATATGTTCCGATGCACCCCGACTGCCAGCATACTGAAGCAGTGTCTGAGGGGAGAAAAAAAAGTTGTCATTAAAAATTGCAATCATTTTTTATCTAAAAACATAAACATTAATATGCAATACCATACTGCTAAGTCAAAAATTAGGAGAGAAGTTCTGTTCTCCCCTTGCCCTGTATAACTTGTAGGAAGACAAGCACACACGTAAGATCTATTACTTGTGAAAATGCAAGAGGGGAAAATAAAAGGTGAGAACCTCATGATCAAAGACAGTATTTCAGCTGCAGCATTTTAAAGATTACCCACACAACAAACATAAAGCCACTACGGGATAAATAGGCAGCTCAAGTCACACCATTATGTAGTCACTTTTCAAGTGTAAAGTTACCCCAGATTTTAGTACTTGACCAGAGCAATCCTACCTTCTGCAGGCACAGAACTGAAGAGGCAACCTGAAATACAGTTTGTTTCAAAAGGAATGAAAATAGTTTTCAAGTATGAGCAGAGGAATCACAGTAGCAATACTTCCTCACCTTTTTCTTTTTAAAATCTCCCTATTATGCTATTTGGCTACAGCTTCCAAAGTAGGGCACTGAATTAAAGACACCTTAGTGCCACCAGTAACTTCCTCCACAGGTAACAAGGGGAATGCTTGGCTTGTATTCCTACCAGTTACAACCCATCTCTTACCTACACCCTCCCTAGCCCAAAGAAACAAACAAGACTGTTCTCTGCAGAATCATTAGGACCAAGACTGTATAATTTAAGTTCCAAGTGCCCAATCCTATACCTCAAGCCAAACTGTCATAAGAGGATGGATGCCCAGGTCATACTAAGACCCTATTAAGTCATTTGAAGTCAAGCTTGTGAAACAACCAACTGGCTGCTGAGGCTGAACAAACTTCTCTCTGCATCAGATTATGCTTAGAAGGTAGAAGCTAATGAACAGACTCTAAAAGCAGATTGTTAAAACTAAATGGAATTATTGGCCAGAAACAAAGGTTAACTTTCAACATAACAAGGAATAAGGAGCCAGCCGCATGCTATTTTATAGCTCATACAATGTTTGTCAATGACCTAACTGTATAGTACAAGCCCTAAGGTGGGGGGGAAGCTGAAAAAGCTGTAAAAATACAAATCAGTAAAACTCAGAACGACTTTGTAGGTTATTCTCCTAGAATTCTGTAGGGGGTTATATTGTCACCAACTGAACTACAGTTACAGACAGTCCAAAAGACAAACAGGAACAGTTTTAAAGAGGCAAGGGGGAGGGGAAAGCACACAGATAGGCTGCAAAGCCACAGATTGGAAGTTTACAGGCACCATAGACTTAAACACAGCACAAAGATCATTAACAGAAGCTCTCAATGACCAGTAACTAAATAGCCTTAGTACTTCCCTATAGCAGTTGTGTTAAGGATTTGACAGCATAATTTAAGTTACACATGACATTAGAAGCAATAAATTATGTTCAAAGGCTGTCAAGATATAATCCCTAGAGATATTCAAGTAATTGATGACTATCATAAAATCATCTACTTAGTACACCACAGCAGTCATTACTATTACAGTAAATACAGCAGAAGACCAAACATGCTAATGAATGCATTAAAAAAAAAATCCATTAACTACTCTATAAGTCAAATTTAATATTCAATTGCTTTAACAGACACTTATTCACTATATCATATACACAGATTAGAGAATAATCTGTTTTATGCATTAAACAAAGATTAAATATTAGAACACTATACCCTTATGTGCAATCACGAGATCAAAATCAGTTAACATTAGTGATTTGTGAGCAGCCTTCTTCCCAAATATACAGACATTGAAGCCAAGATTGCTCAAGACAGACGAGAGGCAGGAGACAAGAGATTTAAACGGCTTATTCGCTTGAAGTTCAAATTAGGTTAGCTCTGAACATTAATAACAACAACTAAACAACAAGTAAGGAGAACACGGTAACTATACTGCAGGAGTTAATTGCCCTTCTGCTCCCTTACAAAAAAATAGAAAATTTAGTAGTCCACTAACAGCAGTTCCTTGGAAGCCAACACATAAGATGAAATATTTCTGACAAAATATAAATTCTATAGTTTTAGCTAGTCACTAAGAGACCAGTAACAGTTTTATAGTAATTACTGTCTTCCAGTCCAATTTTAGGATTTGAAGAGAATATTTAAATATTTTAGGTGTGGTTAGTGCACATTCACTCATAGTTTATCCCATCTCTCCTCCTTCCTTCAACTGCAATTACACCAAGGACACAAGATGCACCATCCACCTACATCTAGAGACCTCACAGCTTCTCACATGCTGCACTGCTAGCATAGCTACTTAACTACACTTTTGAGGAAGTTACTGCCTATTAAATAACCGATTTAAACATCTCCAGGCTGGCTGACCAGTTTTTATAGTTTCAAGCACCTGTTGGGGGATAGGAAGAGATAATTAAGGAAAACAAAAAATGAAAAACAAACAAATAAACAAAGGGTTATCATCTCTTCCTGAAGGTGTTCATTAGCATTGATCTAGTCCTCAACTGCATCAAGAATTTCAGTAAGGCAAGAGCCACTGCGTATCTGTAGAAAGGCAAGAGGCACTTTGATGTACTTAGCTTGCTCTGTAAGCTCTGTTTTACCAATAGCTCTACTGTAAAAATGGAGAAGAGTTCTCTCAAACACATACAAGCTGTTCATACCAGTTGGCTGTTTGGGTACATATCGAGCTCTTTAACAGACATGTTTTCCTATAGCTGAATATGCAAAGCATCACACTTGTATAATGTGAAGTTTCTGAGCCAGCCCACTGTTTGGGCTCAGGAGTTTTTGTGTTGACCCAAACACCAATCTTATGCCCTCGTCCCTTCTACCCTCTTCCATATCATGCAGCATCTCTCCAGCAAAGACCTACTGGAAGCTAATATGTACTTGGCACTGCAGGCTCTAGAAAAGCATGCACCCATGCAGTTCAAAACATAGATAGAAATTTAATCTTCTCCTGCAAATCCATTGAAATTGCTAACTTGACATCCAACCACTTCATATTTTCCACTGAATCTTAGAGTAATGTTAACCAAAATGATTAGAAATATCCCAACTGATAGCAAACAAGGATAAGTCTATTTTACTGTTATCAATGCTAGCCATCATGATATTCTGAAATGAAACTCTCACTTCCTATTAGCACAAGGACATTATTAGGGTTTGCTTCACATTTTTTGCTGGACAGTTCTCCCCACCTTAGGGAAAAAAAAAAAAAAAAAAAGTAATAGAACCATCTTCCAAAAAATTCCATTGCTCCCCTGCCTTTAAGACCTCATCTATAACCTGTCAAAATAGTCTGGGTAAATATACCTCTGTATATGAATTCTCTCAACAGCTTCTAATAAGCGTTAGCTGCATATTTGTTTCAACACTCTTGATACAATAAACAGCACTGAAAATCATTTTAGCAAATCCTGAAACACAGAAAAAAAAAAGTAACAGACCATATAGGGTTCCATGAAAATACGGAATCACCTTTCTTAAAAGGGTATGTATGACTTGGGACATATGTAAAGACAGTGGCAGTATCTTGCAGTTTGAGAAGTAAGAGCTCCAAACAAAACTGTGGTGTGGTTTCCTAGAGTGACAAGTTAAGCAGTCTCCCAACAGAACAGTATGGCAAAGTACTGAACCTATGAAGTGAAAGGCCATGAGGAGAAATCACTTGTATATAATGCACCAGAAAGGCTGTTTGTCTCATTTAGCATCCAGATTGGCCACTCATCAAAAAGAGAACCATGCAAGTGTAAAGTAAGTGTAACAGCTAATGTGTGCTTTTACAGACTTGTAATTTGTATAATGGCTTGTAAACTTTTAGACCATTTAAATTCTTCAAATTCAACTCAGAAGGTTCCCTAATTCAGCAAATAAGTGAAGATTATTTAAATTTAGAGCTCTCAATAAATGAAGCTGAGAAAGAAACAAATCTAACAACAGAAATGTTTTTTTTTTAAAAAAACAAGATCTCCACCACTAAGACCTTAGTCTAGCTCAAGTACTTTTCTAAAAGTTGGTAGCTTGATTCAGAAATTTCTTACCACTACCCCAAGTAGAGATTCAAACCAGATCCTACGAGCATCAAGAAAACTCTTATCTAGTGACCCACATTAACGGCACTCCCCCATAAACGGGAAATACCATTTCCTCCTGGCGGCCCTCACTGTAGCCTGGATGGGCAGATCCGAGGCAGGGAAGGAGCAGCATGCTAGAGATCCAGCTCCCGAGCCCAGCAGCCCTGGGGAAATGCCCTAGAGCTCCAGGGAAGCCGCCGTCTCCCGCA
>NW_010584418.1:297413-357043 GCF_000705375.1 Tinamus guttatus | reverse complement strand
CGGGGCCTCTTCGCTCTTAGGGTGCGTTGCTGCTTGTCCCGCTGGCTTTCTGGTAGCTGGCCGCGTTATAAAGCATGTCAGCAATGCCACAAGCTGGTTGAAACAGGTGTTAAAGTCTTTTATGTTTACAGCAAAGTGCAACGTGCACTTTGGGGTTTTATTTAGTTAGACCAAGGTTGGCAACTTTGGGACAGTGTTGATGTAGAAAATAAAGTTAGATGGTAGGTCTTCAGTTTCCTTCTGGTGTCCTAAGGGGAAACCCCTTACCTGGTGTGTTCAAGGAGTCATCTTAATTCTTAGCTTCACACAACCTTTTTTGACTTTCACACACACGTTTGTGTGTGTGCAAAAGTAAAATAGAGCTGCTTGGGAAGTATAGAGTAGCTATGAAGTTTCACTCCATCCCTTCTTGTCTGTCTGAAGTTATAGCTTTTTGAACAGAGGTCAATTTCTTAATATGTTTGTTTTTTTTGCAAGGAGTCATGGCTGGGGGCCTGTTTTCAACAGTGCAGCACAACTGGTGACCTCTATTCCTGTTACTGAAGCAGTAACTTGGGAACAGTTTTTGGAACCTCAGCTTAAGTTTAGGCTTATGGTGACCTTGGAGTGCAGTTCTTCAGTGTGTTTTATTTGCTACTGTTTTATTTGGTAGCAGTTTTTTTTCCATAAAGCTGAACGGTGGGAGGAAGGGTACTTATTAACTGCTGATGCTGTTCTTTGATACTTAAGTTATCCCGGAACTTCTTTTTTTTTTTTTTTTTTTTCCTTTCTAGACATCACTTAAGTGGAAGGATGCTTTAATAGATGATAAACTTGTACTGCTTGAGAGGAGAAGAATTTCTGCTTGCTCTTTCGGTTTCTGTCACTGCTTTTAGCAAGTGTAAAGTTCAGATAAAGAGCTAGAATGTCCTCTAGAGGGAGATCGTGATGCTTTTTATGTGACTAAATTTACTCACCCTATTCCAGGTAAATCCTAATCATTTATCTTGAAGAGGTTTCCTGAATGTGCGTTTTTGTATAGTAGGAGCTTGTTGTCTGTGTCTGTACTTGAAAACTTCATTGCAGAATACAGACCACAGTCTGTAATCTTGTTAAAGGTTAAGTAAACCACTTTTTAAAACTTTTTATTTTAAACTTTAAATGCAATCTTGATTCTGAAGTGAGTAATCCTTCTGAATTCCAATATTCTGTGTAATACTTGTTTTGCATCTCTACACCCAGAATTTCAGCATCTGATCTGAAAGTGGTAAGTCACCATCGTGTGACCTGTGCTACCAGCTAAGCGTGAAAATGAAGGAGGGATGCTGTCACTGTACCTTGGCTAGTTGCTCATTAGAATATAGAAATGCGTGTTGCCTGTAACTAGCAGAAGTCTATCTTATTTTGGGGATTTGTTTGGACAAACCCATTTCTTGAATGGAGCTAAACCTGTACTTCTCATGCTCTGTCCAAGCTCTTGGAAAAGACTGGATTGTTGGTCGTAAGTCATTCAGTGTGATCTATATCCAGCCTTGATGTGTGTGTTCTCATTCACAGAAACTTAGAAACGCTTACTCCGTAGAAATGCCCCCATGCTTTTATTTTCTATAAAAGTTCATGCAAATAGTGAATTCATTGTAACTTTTGGTATATGCCTGTTATGTAAAATACAGGCTATATGCTATTTACCCTGTGGATAGAGTTTGAAAGTGTCCTTGTAAGTTTTTGACACATTAGTAATTTTCTAGGTAGTCCCTTTCAGCTGACAGTTAAACATGTTCATACTATTTCACAGTGCAGAGAACTTAAAAGAAATGGGGATTAGCCTTGCTCCAAACTTGAAATACTTTTATTTCAAGTTTTATTTCTACTTTTATTCCTACAGATGTACATCCCAAAGCACTACATAATTGCATTACTCAGGAAAAAGTGCTTTAACAAGTATCATTAAAGTGATTTACAGTACTTATGTTGTAACTTTGTTTTGGTTTTCATATTCATTTTCACTTTTTGTGATATGCAAGTGTATCTCAGCAATGCATTGAAAATTTATGTAAAGTGCTTGGAGGTAAATGATGTTGCGTAATTGAGTGTATGGACGTGCTCTAACAAAGGAATAAAATATACAGATAAACAGTGATAAAGGCATAGATATTTGTAAAGGGATTTAAATATGCTTTAAGTGATTCAAACTGTAGAATCTACAATGAATTGGGTTCTGAATGATCAATTCTTTGTTGCAGGTCATCCTTCTGGAGGATTTCAGTGCTGCACTGCAGGCTGCTCTATGTAGCCATGAGTTTGTCGTTGGTTGCTTATGACGATTCAGACTCTGAGGCAGAAGTGGAAAAGACTGAGGCTCCCGGTACATGTGGTAGAGGAAAAAGCCTTCTGAGTTCTGTAAATCATGTTCAGAGTTTTGCACCGGGTACTTTGGGCACAAAAACAGTGTATGAAATGCAATGTACTGAGAATGCTGACAGTTCTGGCCTGGGCACTGTTTGTGAAGATCCCCCTGAGCACTATTCCCAGAATAACAACGCTTATTTGACATCTCCTTATTGTAGGAGAGCTTGCCCTAGCCACACTGCGCTATGCATGACCTACAGAAACTATGAACAAGCATCAGGCTCTGCAGTAAACTCTGGCATTTCTTCTCAGAAGCGAATACATAAAGACAGTGTTACTTCTCTAAAGGGAGTTAGACCATATATCCCTAAAAGGCTGCGTCAAGAAAATTCTAGTGTGTGCAAAGCAAAAGAATCTAATCAGGGAGAAAACTCAAACTGTGATGTTAAATTAGGTATAACAGGAGAGCAGACTGTGACAAAGGTCTCTGAATTAATTAAGCCCTACTTGGGATCCAAATACAGATTAACTGAAGTCCCCCAAAATTTAGTATTTCACATCTCTAAGCACAGCGGTCCTGTTAATGAAATCCAATGGTGTCCTGTACAAGAACGGAGTCACATGCTTCTCTCAGCTTCTATGGATAAAACAATCAAGGTAATGTAATACAAGATGTGTTGTGAACCAACTACTGCCTTGGTGTAGTTGGTGTGAACCAACTACTGCCCTAAACACTGCCTTGAATAATGTTCTTCTGGGAATAACTAAACTGCTTGCTGTTGTTTGACAGTCCACAGAACCTGAGCTTTGTAGTACCAGAGCCTATTACAAACTTTCACTTCAATTCCTTTCTATGCAAAGAATCTCCATATTGCAGATGTTTTTGTATTACTTATGTCAACTTCTCACATGTTAAATTAACAAGCTAGACTTCTAACAGATCATAGAATCCATAGATTCTATATTAATGATGGCTAACGTTTCTTTTAATATGTCTTGCTTTAAGGACACTGTGGCCGTAAGCCCAGTTGGCAAGCATATTCTGCCTTATATCGTTAAACAACTGACTGCCAACATAGAAAAGATATGTTGGGGAACTTTGAGAAAGTGGCATGTTGAAGACAATGCTCTGGGTCAAATGAATCTCTTATCTAAACTTACATAGCAATTGTTATGTCCTAGGGAAACATCATTTGATAGTGAACAAATTCGTTAGCTTTTTTTGAAGGTTGATTGCTCCCTACCTAAAGTATCTTTTCCTTCTAGTTTTGCTGTATTTGGTTTCAGTTATAGACATCAATTCTTGTTTTAATTTGGTCAAACCAGTTTATTTTTAAAATTAGTAATTCTTATATGGAAATATTGCATTTTTTCCCAGAAATAGGAAATACACTTCAGTGTATTTCTAAAACCAAATGGGAGCATTTAACTTCAAAATAGAATTTCAATTCTGTTTTCATGTTAAAAGTTTTAGGAATTAAATTCTCTTGAGCTTATTAAAATTGATCTTTTACTTATTTGCTGTTTTATTGTTTAAAGAATTGCATTTTATTTAGTTTATTATATTTTTATTGTTTAGTTAGCTTAATGCAGTTTAAATAGTAAACTTTTTCAAAACTAATTGCCCAGGTTCCCTGAACATACAAATTCAAGGTAAATATTGTTAATATTTGCTATATTAGAGAATGCCAGTGTAAGTATTAGTGAAGCAATACTGTAGCTGTGTTATGAAATACATCTGAAACATCAATGGTTTGGAAGATATTCTATTGAGAGATTTAAAAAAAGGCTTCCCATTTCCCAGTTGGATTGAAGACTGTGGCAATACGAGCAATGTATTTTCTTTCAGTGTGCACCTTCATGTGAATCGCTTTCAAGCCAGTAGAGGGCACAGTTAGATTAAGTATTGGCTTGTTGTTAAGAAACTGATTTCATGAACTTTTTAGGGTCTTAAGCCCAGAAATCTCCCATGGAAAAGCTGTAGTTTATCTTAGAATTTTTAGGCTACTGGTCATTGCTTGGAGCTATCTATTTCTTGCTGTAAGTATAAAACTAAGCAATTTAAAGCACAGATGTTGTATGTGGGTTTTTCTTTCGTTCTGTTCTTCAATTTCATACCTTTGCCTAGCTCTCCCCTTTGTTAGTCACTTCAAAAAACACTTGCTAGAATTGCTAGCTTAAATCCAAGCAGTGGCAACTTATCTTATTGCCCTTTAAAGGGAAAAGACATTTTGATACACACAGGATGTTCACACTATTCACTTAGGATATCTATTTGGAATAAGACTCGGTGCACCTAGCTGGAGACCTAAAATCCTTGCCCAAGCAGAGAGAGTGGGCAAATCAGAGATATAAAACTATGTACTTAAATTAGTCATGATATAATTACAAATTCCTGATATAATTACAAATGAATATTCCTATAGTGTAAATATCTTTGATTCAGTCCTTAAATTCAGCCTGTGCAACTCCCTAGCTTATTTTCACCTAGCTGGAGACCTAAAATCCTTGCACAAGCAGAGAGAGTGGGCAAACCAGAGATATAAAACTGTGTACTTAGTCATGTGAATAATTCCTGATATAATTACAAATGAATATTCATATAGTGTAAATATCTTTGATTCAGTCCTTAAATTCAGCCTATGCAACTCCGTAGCTTATTTTTCAAAGGGTCCAGCATAAGTCAGTGGCAATCTGTCAGGAGCAAGAGACCTGTCTAAGCAGGTCAGACTGACAGATATTAGTAGCTTAAATTTTGACTAAATTAAAAGATGTATAGTTGTATACTATTTTTTTATATTACATGGTTGAAAAAAAATCACTTTTCTGTTTTTCAGTGTTCAAACTTTTTTTCCAGTCACAAACTAAGAATTTTCCTTTTTGGGATGGAATGATTTTCCTCATGGAGATGGGGGGAAACCCTTGGTGATTTAGTTACTTCAATTTAATGGTCTTAGTTTAGATGGGAAATGGAGAAAGTGTCTTATGTAGTGTTCAGGGTGATTTATCCATATCACATTTTCCTATATACTTAAAATATATACATGGATTTGATCATGTGGGTTTTTCATTTAAATATATCATGTATCTTTTTTTAAAATAGGAAAAGAGCAGTCTTTATGTTCTCCCAATTTAACCAATGTGCATTTTAAGATCTCCTTTAAGAATGGGTGTAAAGCATACTGTAATGCAAAAATTGAGGTTAAGTCTCTCATCTGTAGGGAATACAAGCAAATTTAAATTTATGTTTTGGAACTAGTATTTTATCTTCTGTCTAGATTTTGAGCCTTCCCCTTTGGCAGGGGAACCCGGGAGGTAGGGTTGCCTGCCCTTCCTAGCAGTAGCATTCCTGATAGTACTTCCATCCTAAGTAGCTCGAGGAAGGGGTGGGAAACAGTGTTCAAATTGGAGTAAGAACTGCAGGGAGCTTTTACTGTGGCAGTGCTCTTCATCATCACTAATACCTGCTAGCTGTATTGTCAGTGGCTGTTTCTACTTTGTGTGCTTTTAAGGGTTGTGGATGTGATTGTTTCAATGTTTGTCTGAACTGATTATGCTTCTTTTTTCTTCTTTCTTTAGATAGTATTAATATTTCTATCTTAAATCTGATGAGCGGCTGTCAGTGAAATGCCACTCAATGTCACTTCAGCTTTTGCCATGGTTTTAATGTGACTTTTAATACAACTAAATGCATCTTTGCATGCATTTTGAGACTCAGCATGGGTAAAGGTGCCTGGTATTTGTAGTATGGATATTCAGTACATCCTGAAAATTAGATCTTGTTTAAGTATTTGTGATTTAGAACGCAAAATATAAATTCTTAAGTCACAGGTTACCACTGAAGAACACAGGTGTTGTTTGTGTTTCAGGTACTAGGAGATAATTCTTTTTTTTTCTTTTTTTTTCCCCTTGAAAGACATGTTTATCGGGAACACTTGGTCCAGTTTTCAGTGGGTAGCTCCTTAATGTCAGAAGACCTTGTGATTGTGTAGAGTTGCATTCTTTCTCTTTTCTGCGGGGGGAAAATCAAGTAGTGTATTCTAGAAATTCGTCATTCTTTCTCTTTTCTGCGGGGGGAAATCAAGTAGTGTATTCTAGAAGTTCATTCTTTGCTGGATCTTGTTGTATCAAACTGAAACAGTGATAGACTATTCATTCCCATAATGAGCATAGCATTGACAGCAGCAATACAGTCTTGTTTGAAAACTGCTGCTACCCTCCCCTAGAGTAACAAATTCTAGTATTGCTTCAGTTTTCAAACAGGCTGTGCATGATTCAGTCAAAATAACCAGAATAGATTGCTTCTCATTGTTCTGTCATGTGCATGTCTGTTCATAAGCTAATGAATTTAGGCTGCCAAATTACTTCATATAAGTTTACACATTGCTGTCAGGTGGTTATAACTTTGTCACCATTAGGTTAGATTCAAACTATTCATTCAGCACTATTAGATATCCTGCTGCCAGTGCCCGCAAGCATTCAAATGTTTAGGTTCATTTGAAAGTCTAATTATGATAATGCTTCTTTAATATTGAGAATGTGAGGAGTCTTTTTCTTGAAAATGCATACCACGTTATCTGAAAACTTAGAAAAGTGCTATCACAGCTGTCAGTCTGTTCCTAATGCTGTATTTTTAAAAATAATTATTTTTATTTTATTGAAAGCGGTACCTGAAGCATCAAGGCTGACTCTTTATTTCGGTGCCTTATTCTGACCTTCCTTCCTTTTCTTATTAGAACCATGTGTGTTTTTTTCCAAGACTTTTGAACTTGCTGACTATTAAGGTAGAAGTACACTATTTGATAGTGTGGTAAATCAGTTTCTAAAGTACTGAAAGTGTTTCTCTGTATATATTTTCTTTTAACAAAATTATTTCTTATGGCTCATTTGGGTATAAAGTGCTTATTTTGTGTGTAAAGGAGTTCCTGTGTAGGAACAAATGTACCTGGCTGTTGGCAAGAGGTACTGACTGCTTACATGCCAGTATGGGTCAGGAGCTAATTGGCAGCAAAAGCTGTAACACAAGTCAGCAAAGAGCAATTCGTGGAAGTGGTGGGGTTTGGTCATAAAAATATGTGCAGGTAGGGACTATTTCACGATTTTGGTGTGTTAATACCAAGATATGTTTAGAGATTGTTCCTTCATTGAGATTTTTTTTAAAAATTATTTTCATGCTTCCAGCAGTGCTGTTGTCAAGGAAACAGAAATCCTTGTAATGCCTTTGTTCACATTCCTCAGAATCCACAGCTGGAGATGACTTGTATAGTTTTATGTTGTTAGTGGTTGACATACTCTTGTATCTCAAAGGGTTTTTTCAAAGGAGTTTGGCTCTTTAGATATAAATAGCAGCATCCTCATCTCTACACTGTGTGATAGGCCACTGTTTTCTTTCCTTCTTCACTAATAAGAACTAAATTCAGTACCATTATAGTCAGCAGTTTATCCCAACATGTTTGTGAACCTGATACTTAAAGAAGGGGGAGAAAAAGGCTTTAAAAAAAGGCAGTGAATCCCTCAGCTTCTAGTTTTGGCTTTTAGTCCTGCAAGAATGTCAGTTTTTCCTTATGGAAATGTGCCTAGAAATATGTCCTGAATTAGGGTTTATGTGAGGAATGCTAGAATGCTACTCCATGTTGGAGGTCTTGGAAAAGAGTTTAGACCTCCTTGTGGTCGTGTGAGAGTAGATATTTAGGAGAGGGAGCAGCTAATATGCCCCTATTTCCAAAAAGAACTGGAAATTGCTTAAAGAAGTGTTCAGAAAGTAAAAATCTCAAGAGCAGCAAATTAATTAAGCCTGGTGGTAGATTTTGTGCCATATTTTTTTTTCCTCTCATTTGAAGCCTCTATAGTGTCCTCCTTTTTCAGCTGCTGAGTTCCTGAGGTCTGGAGGAGAATACAGTCCTTCCACTCCTCTGATACTCCAGCCTCTAAAATTTGGTCAAAATTGACCAGTTTAGTAAAAAGCTACTCTAGGTGAGAGGCATGGGGAGGGAAAGTACAGCTGTTGTGAAATAACTCACAAAATGTCCTTCTGCAAAAATCCTGGAGGATGGTTTTTGGATAACTCTAAGCAGATGTGAAGGGAAAAAAAGGATTATTTCTTCCACTCATGATATATATATATATATATATATATATTTAACATACAGAAATAGCAAGAATATTAGGTGATGTCTGTCTTATTTTCCTGGGAAACCTTTTATCTGAGATTGTAGAGTTCTGCACTTAAAAGACACTTGCTATATTGCTGGAGGAGTTCTTAGTAGAAATTAAGTAGGCTGTAGCAGAAATTAGGTACCCTCCCCTTGCAGCATGGTCAGTGTGTGGGAGAGGGGAAAGTGCTAGAGGTGTCAGTGAGTTTGTGTCTCTAGCTAAAGTTTAATGGGTGTCATAAATCAAACTGTGCACTGACCCACAGAACCTTCATGGACAGTCGGTGTGAAGTAAGGAAATTGGAATGAAATTTGAGCAATGGCAAGAAAATATTTTTGAAGGAATCTCAGAAATTCATCATTAAATACAAAATATTATGATTTTTCTCTCTTCATAGAACATCTTTTTGAATTTATAGAATAGTCTAGGGGGGAAAATTTATGGTGATAAATTTTTCTATATGGAAACTTAAATAGAGTCCAGGTGAAAATGTCATGTTTTTGAAGCTTGGAAAAAAGAAGCTAGAACAGTTTCACAGAATAGTTCCATTTTTTTTTTCTAAAGTTACTCTAATAAATTACAGTAAACTTTTAAACAATTGGTGAATTCTAAATGCTTTTACTATTAAAAATGTAAATAGCTCCAATGTATTTTGTTTCTCTTTTAGAAGTCTAACCTTATAGATGTATATTACATAGTGTCATACACTTGAAACCTACTAGCAAAGGTAAAGGTACATTATGACTTGGAATCCTTCATTCTGCTGTCAATGTTGTCAAGGAAACAGTCTTGGGAGAAGATTTGCTCTGTTTCTTCAGATCCTGTAGAGAGATTCCTTGCATAAAATGTATCCAGCATCAGCAGCGGAAATGATTTGCCGCAAATTTTTGTTCTTGTCAGTATGTTCATAGTGTTTTTGCTTATTCTTATTTTATCTTTTTTCAGACTTAGATGCTGCTATTTTATACCATCCTATAATGTTATACCAGTGAATGTACCAAAGATTATTGATAACTGATCTTTGGACAAAACCTCATGCAAAAGAAATTTTATGACATTTCAATGTATTTGGTATGAACACAACTTGTAGTTACAGATTCTCCATTTAAGGGGAAAAGAAACATTAAGCAAAACTTTATATATTTGTAAAGTTGTTTCACTGCTGTACAGCTAATAAAGCCCACTTTTTGTGAATTAATAACCTCCTTCACAGACATACTTATTTCATGCATATTCTTTTGTTGTAATAACCTATTATTTTCATTTTGTGGGTGGTCTGGAACTGTACATTTGGTTTGTCTTTCAGTACCTGCTGCCTGACTGGCTAGTTGGGGTGCTTATGCCTAAGCTTGTAGAGGGATTGGAACTTGATGTTTTACCCAAACACTTTTGTGTAGGCAACTTGTAAGAATTCAATTATAAAAACTTCTAAGCTTTTCAAATACTGAAACTGGTTAGTGAGTTGAAAGATACTGGAGGAGACTTGGCAAATGGTAAAGATTTTGTTATGTACATACTAACTACGTAATGCCTCACATCATGAAGCAAGACTTTAGAGTCTGGAACCTCTCCAGTCCGCTAGGCTTGTTGCTCTCTTTTTGGATTATAGCTTCCTCAATAAAAACAATCCTCATTCTAAACATTGTGATTAGTAGCTGGATATATTTTATATGTATATATGCATATGTAAATATAAATGTGTGTGCGTATGACTTCATCATTAGAAAACTTCAAGCTGGAGGTGGAGGACAGTACTGCAGAGTTAGTATTCTTGACCGAAGACTTGTGCACCCCACCTAGTAAACTGTCCCAAGAGCTGTTCAGATAAAAACATATTAAAATTTGGAAGTACAAAATGATCTATTAAAGCTTTAAGAATGTTATAGCCATACAGCATAATCATCTCCTATAGATACTTCAAAAAGGCCCTTCTGAAATGCTACTAGAATCCTTCTTGTTTGTTTGTTTTCCTTTAGTATTTCTAATAGTTTAGAGGCTGCATTTACTTTTTAAAACTAAATTTTAAGTGTTCATACTTTCAAGATGAAATAAGAGGTTAATGTCAGGGGATTATGTGCAATTAATTGAGAGACACCATAAAAGCAAGGAGGTTAGTACGTTATTAGTTCATATATTTCCTATGATGTTTTTCCCTCAGGAAAACACAGGACTTAATGTTCAAAGCTTATTCCGTAGCACTGCTTCCATGTGATAGATACAGGGCATATGCTGAGGTGCCTCTGCGGTTGTCCAGCCTTATGTCCTTTCCACTGTACAAGTGATCAACTGTTGCAGGTTAGCAGTTTGTCAGGATGTAAATAGAGCAAATTGGGATCCAGGACTTTTTTGAGAGCCTATTTCTAAGAATAGTGTCCTTTAAAAAGAGATGTTGCTAGTAACCATGCTCAGTAAACATGTTAGAGCTTGGCAGATATTAAAGCTAGCTGTATGATAACAAGCCAAAGCAAAATATATTGAAATGTAGTTTAATCTTATTCTCCTTGCTAGCTCTGGAATAGTGATAGTTATGTTTCACTAGCAATGAGGACATTCATCTGCTTTACAAAATTCATAATTTATCCCTGTAAATAGGGACCTGACTGCTCGTGTTTAAGGTAGCTTTGTTGGAGAATTTGTCAGGAAATTTGGTTGTAATTCTCTGCAGACAGAAATGTGTCACTTAAATACTGGGTAACTCTGTACTTTTAGAAATGGCTGTAGTGATGTGTTACTCTGCCACTGTGCAAGCACTGCTGGTAGCTCTGCCCCGTGCCTTGTCTTGGGAGCAGCTGCTGCCCCTGTGGCTGGGCTGCCAGGGCCTGCCTGTTGCAGCTGTCCCTGCTTCTCTCAGGGCATGAGATGTGCCTATGGATCTCTTTAATTTGTGTTTTTATTTGCCTGCTTTATTGACCTTTATTGATAGAAAAGATGTTTATCTCATCATATGGGGTGTATATGTCTATATCTCCATATAGAGAGAGCGCGTAAAACCTATGGGTAGCGTAGGTGACTTGGGTTTTTACTCTAGAAGCAGTATGACAATATAGAAGTTCAGTGCAAATAAGTCTGAATCTGATAATGACTGTTTAACTGAAGCTTAATGGGGAGCCCCCCACTCCCAAATTACCACAGTTGGCTAATGTTTTTCTGTCTCATGTTTTCTGATCCGACTTGTAGGTCAACTGCAGTTACATGCACAGTAGCATCCTTTGAAAGCTGATGTTAGAGCTGTTGAGGTTGTATGTATGCTCTGAAGAGAATACAATGTTTTCTTGTTTAATAATGGGTGTCCAAAACCTGCAGGGTGCAAATGCATCTTTGAATATATTGCCCCAGTTCTTAATTACCCTGCAGGAATTTGCAGACACTTACCACACCATTTGCCTCTAAACTTAACATGAGTCTGAAATTGGGGTGTTTAAAACTTATGAGGAGTCCCTACTTTTACTACCACATAAATGCATGTGACTTGGGGGAAATGGTAGCAGTGAATATGCTACACAGAGGTGAAGAAAAAATAAGATTTTCATAAGTAAATGGCTGTAATAATTTAGCTAATTATAACTTGCAGAGTTGTAATTTATTCTTCTGAAGTTTTCCTCTTTTGCCTGCTGGTAAGATATTGATTGCTTAAGTGTTTTCTGGCTACAATTACCAACTGCTAGTAAACACTATTGTTGTTTCACTTTTAGCTGTTCTGAACATGTTCTCAATGTGTTGCTATTACACTGAGGTCAATGAGAAATTGCAGTTTGTGCCCTACTGCTGTTTTACCATATAGGCTCATCAACAGAAAAATTGCTGGTTGTATGCAATTCTTAATATTTACTTGTAATTATGAAAGGGTTTCTCTTTTGTTACTTGAACGCATGTGTCAAACCTCTGTACTTTAACCATCTCTCATCCCAAATATGCCTGATACTCTTAGCCCTGTTTACTTCAGGTAAGTTTACTGGGTTTTGAACTTGTAAAGTAAAGATTACCTGTCTTCATAGTTTAAAAACAAAACAAACAAACAACAAAAAAACAAAAACACAACCTTGTAGGTGATGCTTTTGTTCCTGGCATCCTGTCTTGATTACCATTTCCTCATAATTTTCCATAATTTTTGATGAGTATCAAAAATATTCATTTATTGCACTGAAATGTCCAAAAGCATTATCTGCAATGCTAATATCAGTTTCCCTTCTTATGTCTATCCCTCTTATTCCCTAGTCTTATGGTTCTAAAAATCAATATCCCTTGGATGGTCCCCAGCAGAAGGGATTAAAATTAAGAATTTTAAGGGAAGAAATCTGTATTAGATATGGAATCAAAAGTGTCTCTTTTCAGTCTGCAGCATGGTGGGTCTCTTATCCTTCTGTGTTCCCCAGTCAAAAGGCCTTGCCAATACTTGAGATGCACTTTTGAAGTAGAAGACTAACTGTACGCTTACACAGCTACAACCATCTTTTAGAGGGTCAGAAGTTTCTTGACACTACTATTTTCAGAATACTTATCTGCTTAAAGATGGTTTGCCTATTTTTATTTATTTATTCTCTTCCTCTGCAAACTTCATTGACACCAGTAGTTGCTAGTCAAATCAGTTGAAAGATGCAGACTAGTAGGACATCTTACAACTACTGATTATTTTTGTGATCAAAATTCTCCCTGTCAAATCAAAAAGGGTATTTTTGTTTTCTAGGAGCACATTATTAATAGATCTATCTTCTAGCCAAAAGAAGCTTATTCTTTTTATTCTTGTAAAAAAGAATAAGAGGCAGAATGCGAAGGCATCTGTTTTAACACTGCTGTCAAGTTCAGCTTTTCCTATTTTCATGTTTCAGTGGTCCAAAAAATGTTGACTAAAACAAAGATCAGTGTGGATAATAACCCTCCCCCTTTCCATTTTTAAGACAAAGGTTTTCATGTCTGCATTTTCTATGATGCTTAAGTCATGCTTCATCTCTGTAGCATGCTGAATTTGGATATCTCTATTTGAAATGAATGTAACTTATTTGAACAAGATTACATATGCAACCTAATATGGACAGTGTGTTTAGTATGTACTATTTTTAGCTTAAATATGAGTATTTTCAAACAGTTATCCCTTACATCTGTCTCAGGAGCTAGAGCTCCAATAAGTTAGCTCATTTACTTTCATTTCAGTCTGACGTGAGGAACTTTACTGTCTGCTCTGAGAGAACAGTCAAAAGTAGCGTTTTTCTCAGCTTCTTTTGCCTGAAGGAGAGTTTTTTAACAAAAGCCATGTACTTATGTTGGAACACGTATCTCTACATTAGCAGGTAAGCAAAGGTATCCGATTTTGCAGAGCAACAAAATACTTGATTACAGATCTAATGATAGTTTAAGAGGTGTTTTCAGATGTGCTGAAATCAAGGACTTGAAGCAGATGAACTTAATTATCTTTGTGAATATTCACAATCACATTATGTGCTTTAAATGTCACATTTGGAAATAGTGCCTCATTGCTAGTTAATTAACAATAATTACTCAAGCTAGTGCTTGTGTTTCTGGAATTTCTTACCCACTGTGACAAATGTGTTTTGCTTGTAAAGGTTTAGCAGTATAAAAACTAGATTTTTTTACTTTAGCTCATTCTGAAAGTGTTACGTTGCTTAGCCTCTGTAGCCTGATATTTCTGCCTGGAGAAGCTGTTACTGTGTTCCTTTTATTGCTACATCTGGGCAATGTTTTTGGCATCTGAATTATGGTATATAATTAGAATTGAACTCCTTTAATATTATAGGAGAGAAACAATGGCAAATTAGGCTGGCAGTGTGGAAATCCATCATGAGGTGTTACAAAAGTGTGTTGACAGCCACAGCTAAAGAAGTGTGGCTTATAATGATAGCAGAAAGGCTTTCTTAGTGATGGTGCCTATGCAGAATGTCTTCTGTTGGTAAGAATGGCTTTTCTTGGGGGAGGAAAAAAAAAAAAAAGATTTTAAAAAAAACAAACCACAACAACATCCACTCTAGATCCTAGAAAATCTTTCTTATATGCTATTCTTCCATTTCTCTTTCACCTTCCTTTCTGCCTTTCGTATGAAAATTCCGTAATTGAAATATGAAAGGACTCCTCTCAACTATTTTTCCTTAAGTGTTTTTTCTGTAACAATGGTTGTGTCCTTGTTTGCAGCTGCGCACTTTTATACAAAGGTTTTGTTTAAATAATTAGCAACCTCAGTTGGACTCAGACTTATAAACAGTGTGTTCTCTTTGCCTGTGAATTTCCTCATTACCTGCATGGATTAGAATTTACTGAGATAATGGTAAAATATTAACACAACTTATGCCATTCTGGAAAATATATCAAATGCTTTACAGTGAAGTTTAACCCGCAATATTTACAATATACAAAACAAAAAAATTGAATTTTCAGATATCAATTGAAGAAGCAATTTAGAGAACAGTGAAAGAAATCATCTTTGAGAGGTGGGAGGAGAGTGGGGGAGGTACCAGAGGACTGGAAGAAAGCCAATGTCATTTCAGCCTTCAAAAAAGGCAAGAGAGAGGACCCGGAAAACAACAGACCAATCAGCCTCACCTCTGTCCCTGGAAAGGTGATGGAACAGCTCATCCTAGAGACCATCTCTAGGTATGTCATGGAAAATAAGGTTATCAGGAGTAGTCAGCATGGATTAACCAAGGGGAAGTTGTGTCTGACAAACCTGATGGCCTTCTACGATGAGGTAACTGGCTGGATCGATGATGGGAGAGCCGTGCATGTTGTCTACCTTGACTTCAGCAAGGCTTTTGACACAGTCTCCCATAACATCCTCATAGGAAAGCTTAGAAAATGTGGACTGGATGAGTGGACTGTGAAGTAGATTGAGGACTGGCTGGATGGCAGAGCCCAGAGGGTTGTGATAAATGGGGCTGAGTCTGGTTGGAGGCCTGTGGCCAGTGGTGTCCCACAAGGGTCAGCAATGAGCCTGGTGCTCTTCAACTTGTTCATCAATGACTTGGACGAAGGGACAGAATGCACCCTGAGCGAGTTTGCAGATGATACCAAACTGGGTGGAGTGGCCAGCGCTCCTGAGGGTTGTGCTGTCATTCAGAGAGACCTAGACAGGATGGAGCATTGGGCAGAGAGGAGCCTCATGAGGTTCAACAAGAACAAGTGCAGGGTCCTCCACCTGGGGACGAATAACCCCAGGCACCAGTACAGATTAGGGGTTGGCCTGCTGGCAAGCAGCTCCTTGGAGTGGGATTTGGGAATCCTGGTTGACAACAGGTTAACCATGAGTCAGCAATGTGCACTCATGGCCAAGAAGGCCAATGGGATCCTGGCTGCATCAGGAGAAGCATTGCCAGCAGGTCAAGGGAGGGGATCCTGCCCCTCTACTCGGCTCTGGTGAGGCTGCACCTGGAGTGTTGGGTGCAGTTCTGGGCTCCCCAGTACAAGAGGGATGTGGAGCTTCTAGAGAGGGCCCAGCAGAGAGCCACAAAGATGATTAAGGGACTGGAGCATTTCTCATATGAGGAAAGACTAAGTGAGATGGGCCTGTTTAGTCTGGAGGAAAGAAGGCTGAGAGGAGATTTGAGTAATATGTTCAAGCACCTGAGGTGTGGTTGTACAGAGAATGGAGCCAGGCTCTTTGCTGTGGTGGCTGGTGACAGGATGAGGGGTAATGAGTGTAAGCTGAAACATAGGAAGCTTAATCTCCATGTGAGGAAGAACTTCTTTACTGTGAGGGTGACAGAACCCTGGAACAGGCTGCCCAGAGAGGCTGTGGAGTCTCCTTCTCTGGAGATCTTCCAAACCCGCCTGGATGCCACCCTGTGCCACGTGCTCTAGGTGTCCCCGCTGGAGCAGGGGGGTTGGACTAGATGATCTCTCGGTCCCTTCCAACCCTAAGCATTCTGTGAATTTTAAAGAGTTCAACGATAAACAAAACTGTATGCCTTGCATACTGGGAGCAAGAATAACTGTAAGTATATGAAGGTGTACAATCAAGAGATGAGTATTGTTTAAATGGTGTGAAGGGATAGCAATATGGATGGAAAAAAGCCTGAGTTAATAGGAAGCTGAAATGATAACATGAATTGAACTGTGTAAGGGCCTTCAACATAAGTCAAAACAGCAAAATACAAATGCTAAGCACTTTATTAGGGACAACTTTCCCGTAGTAACTTGTCTGTTAGTTGTGAAAAACCTTTTCTTCTGCTTCATTGTAAAACTGTTTAAAAAAGAAAAATAAAAATTGGAGAATAACAGCAGCCCTTTAGCTTAAAATGTTAATGTGTGTGACAAAAAGGGTTTTGGTCACATCTGTTACAAATGGATTGTGGTCAAGTAAGTATTTGAATACTTCTTTTTTCTCCAAAGGACTGATGAGAACTCTACTGAAGGGTACCAAAGTAGAGAGCCTGATTATCATAAACTTGATTACAGTCCCTTTCTCTGTTTTAGCTCTTCCTTGGGGTGAGGCTAAGAACTGATGGAAGACATCACTATTGCTGCTGTATTGCTCTTGGTAGTACCTCAGGCTCATGCTCTGTGAAAGTGAGCAGTGATAGGCCTTGCTAATGCCTTACGTCTTAAGTGAAAGGGTTCATCAGGCTTTAAATAAGTGTGTGTGTGTGTGGAGGGGGGAAGTGGTGTCTAATCCTGCAAAGCATATTTACCTTATAATAAAATGAGCAGAAGTGTGTGTGTATACAATGCTGAATCTAATTGGGCCCTATACAAGTGCCAGGTAATGTTTGTGTCAGAATTATGCTCTTATTGGTTGATAACATTGTCATCTTACTGGTTGTCTTACAAGTTGATAACATTGTCATTGGTTCATGGCTTCATTTCAACGTTCAGGTAGATAGCTAGTTTTTACTTGATTCCAAATGTCTAGCTTGGAGTGTTATTGATTCCCAGCTTTGAAGGTAGGTATTCTTATACCGTCTTTAAAATCAAAAAAACTGCTAATATTTTCTCTTTAATATGGCAAAAATCCAATAATTACATAAGCTTTTATTTAATTTCTGTACTGCTACTATAATGTATATACAACTGCCCAAGTTCAAAGTATCTACTATGCATTTATAGATATTTACACTCACATTTTTATGATAGGAGCTCTTATTTGAGCTGTAGTGCTAGTTTAGATTGAAAGCTACTTGCATCTGGAAAACAACCTTAAAAATGGATTACAATAATAATCTTCCTGTAAGGCACACCTTGTATTTTAAATTATTTTCAATTTCATCACTATCAGATTATTTTTATATATACACACACGCATGTATACAAAAAGAGAATAAGCATGCAGTCTGCTGACATACATCAGCTTTAAAAAAAATTTTGAGGTGCCTTTATAAATGAATGCTGGAACTGTATAAAGGCACTGAATCTAATATCAAAACTAATAAACAGCCCCTGGGTACATTAATGAAGAAAAGGCTATTTATGGAAATCAAGGCTGTGGAAGAAATGTCTGTTTGTGCCTTCAAGGTTGCTTTTAGATTTTTTATCTTAATCTCAAACTGTTCTGCTCTATGGTGGAAAAAATATAATTAAACTGCATTGTTAAACTTCAGGTTTGCTATATCATGGAGTCCTATTACATTCATAAAAATCAGTACAAAACTTGATGTTCATTAAGTTTGCAAATAAACTGCTGATTTCATATGGGGATAAAGGACTTCATGAAACCATTGTCAATAATTGTCTGTTGGGTTGACTATAACAGGTTGCTTTTCAAGGTTTTGCAGAAGAGGGATTAAATATTAATTACAAAATACAGAGACTCTATGGTAATTTCAATGGTGCAACAGGAACCAAGTGATATTACGAAGAGTAATATTAAGCATATTTGGAATCATCTGTTAAGGGGCTTGCATTCATGTGACACTTGTTTAATGAGTTGCGTAGATATGCAAAGGAGAAACAACAAAAGCTAATCAGTTTTGTTTTATGTAAAGATGTTAATATGTAGATACTTGAATACCCTCAGAAAGAAAGAATGAGTATTCTAATGATACATGTTGATGTTGTGTAAATTGCTCTGAGAAGAGGAGCTTCTGTAATCACTGCACTTCAAAAGTGAATGTGCTTAAAAAGAAAATAGTGACACAGCTGAAGTTATGCATCTGTATTAAAATTACTGTGTGTTTGTGAATTGCCAGCTAACCTGAGATAGTTTGTTTAGAGCTTGTCAGGACTCTACCAAATGGGAAAGCAATCTGAAACCATTCCCTTTAACTCAAAAATGTGAGGGGAAAGAATTGCTCTAATGGTGCATCCTGCCGGATATAAATGTAAAATGAAAGAATGGGGAAAGCTGGGAGGCGAAGTGAGACTTCTGAGAGTTGGAGAGCTGCCTGGCACGTTTAGGACTGCGTGCCCCACCAGTGTGTCAAGTGATGATGACTTCTGTGTTGGGTGAGGGAAAACTGAATTTGGAGGGGAAGTGAAGGAGGGGGGGAAAAAAGAACCTTTGCTACATTGAAATGAAAGGAATATGCTGAGGGAATGTTTTCATGGCGCACTGCTGTGCAGCACGTGGCTGTCTTGCACACAGTCCAGATCTTCTTTAATTTGAGTCAGCAGATATTGCTGGGGGCACTGAAAGCCAAATGTGAACTTTGGGGAACTCCTGAGGCCTTTGAGCCATCTGCCTAACGTCTCCACATACTAAACAGGCTTCTCATAAGTGGCCAGCAAATACGTGTGATTACGTTATGGATGTTTGTATCAGCACCAGGCTGTTTGTTCTGTAATGCTCTTCAGCTTCTGAGACTTTTTTTTTTCCAAAATGCATTATTTAAAAATACTGCTATTAAATATAACTTTATCTGTTCCATAGACACACAGCTGTTCACCAGTTCAGGTCTTTTGTTGATCTCTGCAAAAGGGGAAGTCAGTGAAGATTTTTTGAAAGCAACTTAGTGCTCTGACTGATCTTCTGGAGACTCTATTTATGTAGGAAGTAGTCTTTTAGGTCACACATAGCAAGAAAATATATCCATTAGATGATACAGTATTCACCATAATATATGTAGTAATTTGCTGCAGGGGAGATAGGAGCCCAGTGCTTGCATCCAGGTGCCTTTTTCACTTTTAGACCATAAGTTTCACATATGTTTCCCCAGTTCTTAAAGAAGTGTAAAATCTAACTAGCTCAGTAGTGGAACAGATGGTGGTTTGTTGTCTCCACCAGAAAAAGAAGAAAAGTCTCAGTCTCTGTGGCCCTGGTGTATCTTGGAATAAGCGGAGGGTCCTATGTTGTACCTCCATCCCTTCTCTATCCATCTTACAGTGAAAAATGGTGAGAACGCCTCAGCTGAAGCTTATCCGTGTTAGCAGTCAGATATCTGTATGCTTCAGAGTAATTTAAAAATATCTGGCATTATTTAAAAGCAAGCTACCAGTATTAAGACTCTGAAAGAGGGAGTATTATGACTAAACTGATTCCAGTATCAAAGGCAACAGAGGTACTCAGATAATAGTTTAGTCAGAGCCTCTGTATCACTTAAAATAATCAATCTGCCTGTTGTCTTTCTCAAACTGTATTCTGCCCTGGGAAATGAAGAAATAAATTTGATCTTACTTCCAGACCTTTAGTGCAAATACAAATGTAGTCAACAGTGTCATCCCAGCCATTTTTCTGTCTTTTTATCCCCCTTCCTGACTCCTGCAGGATTTCTGTGGAAACAAGTTGAGCTGTGAGCATTGCTCTGCTGCCAGCTGGCTGCCATATTTCTTCCTCTGAAAATAAAGATCTTTCTAGCATGCTGTGCTTTGTGTAATACAATAGTAATTTCAGGAAAAATGCTACTGCGGGGTGCTGTGTGCAGTCTGGCTTTAATTATTGATATGGTTATTAAAGTATGTGGCCAAAATCCATGATTTTAAAGATGTATGTTAATGTGGATCCTAAATCTGAAGGTATGTTCTGTTGCTACCTTTTGCAGCTCCCAGAGTCCAGGCTTGTTTAGTTCTTGTAGGCTTCAGCTTCCCTGTCTTTCCGAGGAAAGAGCAATGTGTGGTGGGAGCGGGGCTTGTTTGGCTGCCCAGACTGCTGTGTGCCCCTGCACATGCTGTTTACCCTCCTCATGGGCTGAGGGAACAGGGAGGAAAGGGTCTCTGCAGCTTCTCCCTTCGTTTCCGTGGTGGAACTTGCAGCTCTGGAGGGCAGAGGATGCTGCCTTTGCAAAGGAAGGGAGCTGCACAACAGGTACCTCCCTTTCGAGGACACAGGAGAACTGGGAAAACTTCCATAATCCTAAATGCTAGCTGTCTGCTCAAACAACAGTCAAGAAGTAGCACTATCTTGAGCTCATTACATCAAGAATTTATACTGCAAAATGCTGCAATTATCTAGCAAGTGTATAAAATGATCCCTGTAACACAAAAGACTCCAACAAATATGGGTGAGTGCAGAAGGTGCCATTGCATTTCAAAAGTCTATAAAAAGCCCAATTTACCTTCTATATTTAAATGAGCAGGTGAAGAAGAAAACCATTTCAGGAGAACTTTAATGATAATATTCTGCCTTCAGGGAAGGAAATTGATGGAACTGGGAAATTTTGTTGAGCTGTATAATTCCCCCCCTCCCCTAAAAGTAATAATGTAAAAGTGAGCAGGTTTGTTTTCTCCCCAGCATCTTTTATTTGGGAAGGGAATGTTGTTAATAATTTTTAAAAAAAGGGTACAAACTATATAATAATGCAATGTTTCAAACAGATTTATAACACATAGTCTTATTGACATGGATACCTTATCCTCCCCTGCAAAAGCTGTTTTTTCTTTTTTCCACACCAATCTTATCTGACCAGGTTGTTAATATTATATTGTATTTTACATTTTTTTTTTTTTGGTAGAAGAAAAATGTGCATATCTATATATTTAACCATGAAATTGCCTTACTGATGTGAGTGTTTTTTGGGGGAAAGGAGGAAGGAGAAATCTGTGCGACAAGGATAGTTCTTTAAGTTATAGACACACACATGTGTATATGTATACATATGTGTATATATAGAGAGATAAGTCTTACTGTCTTTGGGCTCTGTCATGTTTAAAATATGCCACATCTTCTCCTGTTGTACTAAAAATAAAATGCATGTTTTAACTGTAACCAAGCTCTATAAATAACTATATATTTTTTTCTGCTGTGCACGCTGTACACAAATATAACTTTGCATCGTTAAAACTTAAAAGAAAGGTCTGAATCCTGTATTAACTTGATGGCATGCTCATTGGAAATGGTATGTTAAATTGAACCAAGTTCAGGGACTGATATGATGATTTAAAAATAATTCATGCAAAAAAAAAAAAAAAAAGCTTAGTTTTATTTTCAAGTTAATATTGAAGTAGTTCTATTACTCAACACATTAGTTGCTTAGTACCTATCTCCTTCAGAAGACTTTCAAGTTTTATTTGAAAAATATCTTTTTAAAGTGTTCAAATTTATAAGCCTTCTGTTAAAATTTCATAGATGTTAAGAGTTAAAATACTGATTTTTTTCAAAAATATTATTATGTTTAAAAAAGATAAAAATAGAATACTGTTTTATCCTATCCTTTAACAGTGATATTTAAATACTAAACATGCGTGAGTTGTAATGGGATACATTTTCCTCCGTAAAAGAGCTTTCTTCGTGTATATTTTATAATGCTGTTGTCACTGTCTGAACCTATGATTAATTTTAAGGGTATAAATGAATCTAGCTATTTCCTTGATTGTTTTTAAAAAGGGTGTATATGTACTTCTCAAATCTGAAAACATTTGTTTTGTTGGTTGGTGAAAAATTCTTTTACCAAAAAAGTGCATTTCTTCCTATGACTAGATGTACAGGTTCCTGGCCATGCTGCATTCTCCCCTTCAGCTCATAGTTACTATAGCTGAAAATCATCTGTTGTTGATTGGTAAAGTTTCATTTATTTTGGTAAGACACTCAAAGCTGAAGTACATTTATGACAATTATAGGCCAAAATTTGTGCTTAATTTATATAACACAACGGTAGTCTAATAATAATAGGTAATGGGTAATAATAGGTAATAATAATAGGTAGTGGTAATGTTCTAAGCCTGTGATTACTGAATCCTTGGGATTAATATTTAAGAAAATCAAGTTACTTGACAGTTGACTTTAAGGTAGTTGCATGTTCTGCATCCCCCCTGGGGAATTCTTGTTCTGCAAACTGAAATGGATTGAAAACACATTTTTTTTTCTATTTCCAAGAAAAAGAAAAAAAAATCATTTTTTATCATTTTTTTTTTCATTTTTCATCAAAGGAATGATGAGAATGACCCTTCCAAAAGTGTATTTAGTAACAAATTACCTAGTTATTGTTTTTCTCAACTCCTCTTACAACTGCCTTTCCCTCCGACGCCGCGTTGGCCTCTGCGGAAGGCCATGCCCGGTGCTCCTCACGCTGTGGTGTTGCAGTGTGAGGGGCTGGATGGATGCGTGCTGGATGGCTGTCCCGTGGCAGCATCGTGTGCTGCGGCGGGGTCGCGGGTGCTCCCTGACACGGATGCGTCTCTGTCTCCGGAGCTCTCAGGCCGTTCACTCCCCGATTAGCCTTGTAGGTAGGTTGGAATGATGAAAGCTTCCTGTGGATAGGACTTGCTCCAGTTTTGAGGAGTGATACTCTCAAAAGATAGGGAGGATCCAGGCTAAGATGCAAAGCTAGCTTTAGTTTTTAAGGATAAAGAATCAGTATGCACTTAAGGAATATACGAGTCTTTTGCAACACTTCTCTGTATCCAAGTACTTATCAAATGGATGTAAATATCATGTTGTCTATCTGCTCTTAAATGTCCAGTTACATAGGTGTAATATACATTTAAAAGTGCTAATTGCATAGTTAGCAGTGTTTGGTAGTGTCAGTTAGGTGGGTAACTTAGAGCAGATGCTATGTAACATTGAAAGTTCAGGTTTTAATTTCCCCAAGTTAATCTAAAACTTGCTGCTTAGTGTTTGTTTACCCACTTTCCCCAGGCACACATATGAAACTGCTGTTGATATTAATAACTTAAAAGTGCCAGCACATTTGAAAATCAGACCGCTTGAATTTTAATTTTTATAGATGCAAGAAGATTAATCTAATGTAATTTAATTAAAATTAAAAATAGAAGAGCCAGAATGAAGATGCTGTGGTTACTTTGATTTAAAGTATATTTTTTTTGTGAGAATCCTTTTTTTAGTTTTCTATTCCTAATAGATTGTTTTGTGTTCCTCTTTGTTTAAAATGATGTAATGAATGATTTGTAATGAACTGACTGTACAGTTGACATTTAACACTGTAATGGTCTTTTAATGATACCTTAATGGGATCTCTGAGGACTTGTACTGAAATAGTTTTACCTTTTCCTAATTTTATTCCATTATGGACTGTAGCAGTACAATTTTAGGTCTCATATTTCATTGGTTTGTGAAAAGTATCAAAAACTATAAGCTACCATTCTGTCAAATAGAGAAAATATTCCACAATCTTTCTGTTATATTTAGTATTTTTCATACTTAAATATTTTGATTGTATTACCATTAATAAGGTTGATTTTACAAGATTTTGTCAATAACACTAAATAATAAGAAAGTGTATATTGAATTTTTTACTTTCCAATTAGGAATAACAAAATTTCTCTTGATACATTATTGCATGTATCTGTGCAACTCTGAAGCTAGATATAATACATAGATTGCTGCTTTTAGCCCCTTGCAAATAGTATGAAAGAAGGTTGCTATTCAACTTCGTTATTTTGGGATAGCCCCAGGTGTTAGAATGGAAATAGCTCATTATAAATCGGGCAGAACGTTAGCCCAACAGGCACACCTATAGATCTGTTATAATAAAAACGAAATTTGCAATGAATTGCTGTGTTGTGAAAGCATTCAAATAGAAATGTTGTTGATTATTTTTGAAGTTTCTTTAGCTGGGTTTTCATGTGTGTGACCTGGTAGTCCAAGATTTTACCCTGAGCTTGTTCATACTCTGCTAGTTCTATTTTAGTTGTCTACATGCCTTTTCTGGACAGAGACTGCTAATTTTGCATAAACATCCTTTATAAATAAAAACCAATTTTAATCTGTTGTTTATGGAGGCAATATGACTTATTTCTGAATATCTATGTAATAGTGCATTGTTGTTTGTTTGTCTTAAGAGCTTATGACTGATCCTAGTAATCTGGTATTTCTTGTTCCAACACTTGTTCACATGTTAGTCGTCTAGGTCAAGTGCTGCTAAATATTTACAAGAAATGTGTGCTATTGAAACAGCTCAGAAACGAAGGCCTCCCTGTGAGAAGGGTGTGAGAAGCTGGAGGATTGAGCTTGTTTGCCCGTGTTTGCCCAAGCTTGTGGAAGCATTTTGAAAATCATCAAAGGGAAGTATCTCCTTGTCCTACCTTCCACATTTTCCTCCTGTTATTCCAGACATGGTAACATCCAAGAAATAAGAATTCACTAGTTCCAGTGCTCTGTTTACACTTGCCTATTTCCAAATTGAGGGCAAACTCCAACTAAATTTAATCTGTTTTATGAAAAATGTAGTACACACAGTTAACTTCAGCTTTTGCTACAAAGGCAATATGTAACTTAAAATTATCTTATGGAAATTTCCATGAGAGATTCCTCAATCCTATTCAATTTCTTTTTCCCTTCAGTTAGCTTTTTAATGTCTTGTTTGTGCTAAGAATACTAGTTTGACTAAATTGGCAGTGACAAATTGACTAGTTTCCTGTTTTGTGACTTGAGAGACTCTTGTATAGGCTATATTAATTATACATAGTTACAAAACTCCATTCAACTGATTTTAAAAATAACTTGTTTTCTGATTTCACTGATTAGATCTTTCTTGTTGTGCTACACTTTAGTTTTTAGAGTATGCTATATTTATTCCCAAGAGCAGACAGCCAATAAACAAGCTTAGGTCAAATGTAGTTGTTCTGATTATTAAAGCTTTTCCAAAACACTCCCGTGTTGCATGTAAGCAGATGGGCTTGTTTGTTTACTGAATTCTGTTTTAGTTCTCTTGGCTCCTCCCTTGCAAGCTGAAAATTTCAATATTTTGGTGTTAATAAATTAATGTTTACTTAAAATATATATTTTAAAAATATTGCCAACTCAAAACATACTTCTGGTTAAGTTTTTATTTTCCTTTCAATAGCAAGAACAGCTGAATGAAGCTTTGCTATCAGCTTATGGACTTTAGCCTGAAGAAAGAGCTACTGAGTTTCTGTGGTAGAAAAGAATAAAATAAAAACATGCTATGTAATTAGAAACATATTTCACGGGTGTGCTTAGTTGGTTGCTACTAAGATTTTTAAAACAATGTAATGACTTGTGCCTTTGTCATCTCAGGCTGAGTTAATATTGTCCTTCAGCTGGAGTCCACCACTTTCTGGTGCAGTTTATTGGGAACTGATTGTAACATGCCACAGAAATGCAGGTTGTTTCGTAGCTGTCATTGCTTCTTCAGAGTATATAAAGAAAAACAGTTCCTCATCCTCTTCTTCCTATTACACAATTGAAGCACAGAAAAAAAAGAAATGTGATAAATACCAAGACCCTATTTCTGCTATGGAGAACAATTTATTCTCTAAGTCGTCTCCCTGTTTTAAAGAGAACGTTTGGGAAAGGCAGTAGCGTCTGGAGTGGCGCTAGCAGAATCTGAACCAATGTCAGCTTGTGAGAGAAGTGTAACTTAAGGTCAGAAAAATAATGTTACAGCAGTGACTTTGGTTGAAAGCTGCATCTGGTTTGCTGTGTGTAATAGTTTCCTCTAGACTTGCAAGGTGCTTCTATCTTTATTCTCTAATAGAGTAGCTAGTGCAACGAGGTATGTTTCATTTCTTTGACACTGTTTTGCACTTAGATATAATAATCTAGGCAGTTTTGAAACTATCCAAAGTTTAAAGCATTTTAAAAAATTCTTCTATTTAAATTCTTACGTTTAAAAATTCTTTGAGTTTTGTAATGGTAATCACCACAACTGAATTGTGTGTTGTATGAAATCATTACAGAATGATTTACTCTGTTTTGGTCTTGCTTGCAGACGCAGGAGTATATCAGCTACAGCTATTAGCATGTGTTTTCATAACTCTTCAGAAGTAATGATGGTGGCTTCTTTAAATGCATTTCTAATAGTTCTTAAAAGATACAAATAAGTTTGAGCTGGGCACTTTAGCATTTTTATAACCTTATTCAATTCTTGGTAGAGATTTTCTTATTCTTCTATTTTTTTATTGTTCTTCTCAGCGTACATTTTCTTTCACATCTTGTTTTCTTATTCCTCTTCTTTCTACATTACTTAAAGTATTAGTTTTGCTACTTCAATAGTTACTCAAAATTTTGAGTGAGTTGCTGATAAATGTTTTTTGGATAAAATAGGAATAGACTATTTGTTTTATTTTTATGCATTATCCTCAACTGTACAGAATGCACTTTGCCAAATGCAAAAGGGTGCCAAAATTTCACTCCGAGTCAGTTCCTTGACCCATAATTTACCCTAGTGCTTGGATTTTGGGTTGGTTCCTTTATTATTATTGTTTTTTAAATAGCCCAAGCGAAAGGCAGTTGTGACATTCTGACTTCAGAAATACTTAAGCTCACCTATGATGTGTTCTCTGCTTCTCTCTGGCTGTGTCTCTCTGGTTCCTTAGGATCCGTTTCCACATCCTTTCCTTCCATATGTCCCTGTTGGGCTGCTTGGCAGATCAGGCTGGCGGTCTGGCAGCCTGGGTGCTTTCTGGAAGTCTTATCACGGTATTTATTTCAAATAATCATCGAGTTGCTGGTAAAAAATGTATTAAATATATGTATTATAGTTTTATATTATTGTCACTGGCAATAGTTTAAATGTTGTAAAATGAATTCTCTTAAGTTCAAAACAGGGAAGCTATCTAACAGAACTAAAAATACTGGATTTGAAGCAAAGAATGGGGAAAAAAATCAAAAGATTTATATCTTCTCCAAATAAAAATGTTATTTTTAAGTGCAAGATAGTTCTGGGAAGTCTGCAGCATGGATGTTTTCCTTTAATACAGGATGATGTTGATGCCCTGATAACCACAGCAGTCGTAAGGCTCCTTTCCCGGCCTCCTGAAATTAAATTTATTTCTTCTGCTTTAACTCAGCCTTTGGATTTATCAGTATTAAAGCTTGTTGGAGTGTATTTATAGCAGCAGCTTTACTGTTTGAAATTCAGTTTTCATGCTACTGATTAGCTTCTAATAGTGCTGCTAACCAAGTTAGCAGGCAGTCTACAAGTGAAGCAACTTTTGAAATCCTTCTGTATGAATAAAACACTATAAAATAAGAGCAAACTTAAACTTAATATCAAAGTACTCTTTTTTTTTTTTTTTTTGAAAAGAGAAGACTTTCCACTCATTGGTTTGATAAAAGTATTTTAAACACTTCAGTATTAAATTTTTTGATAAAATATCAAGCAAAACCTTATGCTGGCTTAGCTGATTATATTTATTCCACATGAACAAGGGGGATATCAAAAGACAAACTCTTAGTCAAATATGAAAGGAAATAGAAGCCTGACTTTTTTTTTTTTTCCATCTAGTCCAATGCATAGGAATAGTGACTAATAAGATCATAGAATGGTTGAGATTGGAAGGGACCTCTAGAGATCATCTAGTCCAACTCTCTGCTCAAGCAGGGACATCTAGAGCATGTGGCACAGGGATAATCAGTTCTTTTGAATTGATTGATTTTAATTTGTATCTAATGCAAAGAAGAAGCCTCTGGAAATATGGGAGTGCTTTTTCAAATGATGATGTTAACATGCACTTCTATCCATGTCTAGATTAGGAAAATAGATGTCATTCAAAATGTTCCCTAGCAAATGGAGCAAATGTTTCAATGCATTTGCAACTGTGCTAGCTGTCTTGGGCTTTGCAGGACTGTGCTGTAAAAGTCTTTATTGAGATACTTGGTTTAGACATTGAACTGATATGACCACAATGCCATGAATCGTATTCTATACAACAATTCAAAAGTCTTACTTAATTTTATGCATCCCACTTAATTTTATGACAATAAGTTAGTTAACACTTACAGTTCACACACTGTTGGGCTTCAGCACATAGTTTTTACACAATTTTCTCTGTACTCTCTAAATACACAGTTTAATGATCCATGTTATACTTTCTTCTGCTTTTCTGTAGAATGTTTCATTTAGAAATTACAATTTTAGAAGTTAAATTTTAATATTTAGTTCACTGTTGTGAAGCCATTCTGTAGTTTCTGTAGCTATGAATGTGTTGATTCAAAATCTGTTCTGTTAATTTAGTATGAATTTCTGTTGAAATCAACTTGAATCAATCCATTAAAATAGCTTTCAATTTGTTATATGTGCTCCAGAAAAGTTTCCTTGTGTAATATTCTTGAGGAGCTCTATGAATTCCCAATATATGCAACTCAATTCTGGATACTTGCTTCCAACTTCTAACTTATCACATCTGAATCATTTTTCTTAGATTCCACCATGAAATTAATGACCCTCTGAATAGAGATGCCTTTCCTTCTAGAATTATGACTGTTATATTTTCTATTCTGACGTATGATTTGCTTGGAGGCAAACACATTACTGATAACTGCAGAACTGCACTGTGTTCCAAAACTACTTCTAGTTTTTGCATTAACTTTTATTAATCTATTTATAATGCCTGCAACTCTTTTTTCCTATGAATTAATCCCTTGTTTGGATACTCAGTGAGATAGAAGTTTTTATTCTGTGTCCTGTGAGCTAGTCAATACTGTCTAGGAGACTCCTGGATGTTCTTTTTTGACTGGTCTTTACCAAATGCTCCCTCTCTCCCTGATTTCTTTGAGTGTTTCCAATGGATTGTTTATTATGTTCACCTGCCCAAAGTACTTTATTTTTAAGCACTATTTTTCTGAAAGCTTTCAGTGAGAAAATGGTATCTAAATGCATGTAATCTATAATAGCTCTCCTGTTATATTGTTTAGCTGCTTTTATCACTTTTGAACTTTTGATCTTGAAGGTGGTGAGATCTGGTTTTATTACCTAAAATACAGGTTGCAACATTTCAACTATGTTCATAAACTATATGGGAAAATAAGAAACTTCTCAAAGACCTCTATTTCCGAATATTGTTAAGAATGTGAAAGAGCCATGGAATTAGAACATACCAAGGAAAAGGTAGAAAAGAGGACTTTATATGAGAAATCTCTATTATAACTTAGTCACTTGGCTATTTGTGCCTGCCATTTTGGCCCCTTCTATCATTCCTAGCAGATAACTCTGGAATACACAGTCCTTCCTATGATATAAAGGGAAATGAAAGCAGTCAATAGAAGATAAATGGAATATATAATACTTGATATGCCTACTAAGGAAGGTGTATATGTCAGACCATATTATTTAATGAACTGTTTCTTCTACAGAAGTAACTTTTTCATATTTAATATGAAATACTAATATGTAGGAGATAGAGTCTGTTTTAAAGGTTTATATTACTTAAAGCTCAGCAGCCCTTAGTATTTAAAATACAACTTTCTAAATAATTCTTAGATGTTTAATGTCACTAAAAAAAAATCTTGTTTTGAGGTTAATGCATTTTAAATTGTAGTGTTACAGTCCTTGGTTCCAGCCTCAAGCTCTTCTTGGAAACAAAATCTTCTCCTGGAATCATATTTAGGTGGCATTCAGAAAGAATGGGTTTGATCATCTTTTGGCAAAAATGCATTCTGAAGATCTATCTCACTTTGCGTTATTTGCAAATTCTGCTTATTCCTCTGCTTTCACATCTCCCATCAATTCTGTAATTAATAAGATCTTGTGCTACTCTAATCATCATAGTATCACAGAACCTTTCAGCAGAGCATAATGTTATTAATAACATACAAAAGTTTGCTTGTTCTCCCTTCATCTTTGAGAGAATTGTGTGTACTGGCATGTGTGTGTTCATTTGGTTTTTTTTTTTTTCTTTTTTTTTTCTTCTTTGATTCAGGTTCTTGTTTGGTAGAGAAGGAATGATCACAACACTTGATTGAACTATAAAGGAGAGTTTTTAATGGCTTTAATTCCTGTGGAACCTTACCATTATCTTGCAATAAGCCTGTAAAAATTTTATTCTGAAACAGTAGGTTAAATTATAACCTGCTTCCATATACCTTGCTGGAGTTGCCTAAACTAGTTGATTAGTGTCTGCTATTTCTTGCCTCAACAGTTTAGAGAACGTGCTTCTAAGCTCAGGCATCACGTTGGATGCCCTTTTGGGAAGTGGAGTATTTAATGAACTCTGCAAGTGACTTCCATGCAGTCTTTCAAAACTTCATTCTAGGTTTATTTTTTAAACTTATTTTGAGCCGGTATATGAAAAAAGCAAGGCAAAAAGACTTGTGAGCTGCTCTGAGAAGGCGGACTTGTTTGCCGCTTTGAGGTGACCTTTAGGATGTGAATCATCTTTCCTGGGTAACGAAGTGCAATAGGTTGTTCATTTGGAGGCACAGATTGGTGTTTGTAGCTTGAGAAAGTCACTTTCCATTACCGTGGCACCTTCGTAGTTCCTCCTAGGGAAAAGTGTGTAGTTTGCTCTTTAACTGTCTTGTTTTTGGTTCTCTGAGCCCAGTTTTGCTTCTTGGTATTTGATGGCTTAACTTTACCTGACCTTTTAGAGGCATGCCTATATGTCTGCAAGTGACTGCAGAGGAGCTAACTGTAAATATCAAACACCTGAGCTGACTCCTGTCCTGGGCATAAAGTGCTTGGGTTGGTAACTGGAGTGGTGGAGATGCCCTGGCTGGGAGGAAGTCATGAGCAGTCCTGTGCTCATCACAGCTGCTTCAGGCCCAAAATGCTGCTGGTCGGAGGAGCACCTGGCACCTTAGCTCAAACATATTTAAGAGAGTGGCTGGTAGTAGGAGTAGGTGGCATGAGAGATGTTGAGGGAGGGGTATGAAGAGGAGATGGGAGGAAGTGCAAAAGGAAATGTGTGAGGAGATACCTGAAGAGATGTATTTGGAGGACAAGGAGGAGGCATGTGGAAGGGGACATGCTGGAGACACTGGATGGAGTTGCAGTCCTGAAAGAAGGTCAGGATCCCTGTGATCAGGGGTAGGGACCAGAGCCCGAGTAGAGGAGCAGTAAGAAGGAAGAGCCACTGGGGGATGAGAGCAGGAACCCAGGAGCAGCAGAAAGAATCTCCAAGGCAGTGGACCCAACCTCCTGCACAGCCTGTCACCTCACGGATGTGATTTAGGAGCCCGTGAGCATGGTGAGCGGAAAAAAGTGAGGGAAACTGAGGCTAGGAAGTGGGAGAAAAGGTGTTTGAAGCTGAGCCTGGGGAAAGGTTTCCCCAGGTGTTTAATTTTTGGGATTCTCTTCTCTTCTTTTTCCTCCTCTTTTTTTTCTCCAACACCTGAATCGGTATTTAATTTATTGCTAATTAACTTAAACATTTAATTAATGAGATTCTCTGAGTTGAGACTATTTTGCCAGCAATTCTGCCCTGATTCTCAAAGGCGTTCCAGCACAGGCATTACCTGAGTGAAAAGAGCCTGTGGAAAGTGTAGCAGTAGAGATAAGTGTGGTATTTAATAAATATTCCCTTAAACTTAGTTGGTTGCATTGTTGTTATGAGTAAATAATTTGTTCCTCCTCACAAAATGGGGGAAAACATACAGTATTAGGCATGCACTGTTTCTCAATTCTGATTTTTTTTTTTTTTTTTTTTTTTAAATCTAGGTGGAACTAAGCAGCACTGTTGAACTTGCTTCGCTTTATCCTTCATATGAAAATTGGATTTTCGTATTTAATCACTAAAACATGACAGGGGAAAAAATCTAAAGCATGAACCACCTGTTTTTCCTTTCATCTTTGCTCATTCATTAGCTTTCTCATATTAAAAGCCCTCTAAGATACAATTAACACCCCCCCCTTTTTTAATATTGTGGAGCTTGAAATGATCATTAAAACTCATTAAAGCGGAGAAACTTATTTTCAAAGGCACTTTACTATTAAATTTTCCTGATTTCTTTTCTTGTGCTTAGGATGGCATACTCAGGGTACGGCCATCATGGTTACAGTGTTAACTAGCTATTCAAGTAATTAACAATAATTGGTTGCTTATCACTGCAGAACTGCAATCTGCTTTACAAACTTTGAAATAATTTTGTATAATGAATGTTGTCTTCTGAGTGCAGGCTACTCTGCTAATGATGTTGTCAGCAAGTCCTTTCTGTCCACCAAGAAGAAAATCTGATTGAGGATAAAACACATTACTAGAAGGCCTGGCTGTTTTTCCTCTCCAAGTTCCCTTGCATTAGGGATTGTGTTGTTGCGACAAGAAAGCAAATGCTTGCGTTTTGTAACTGATCGAATTATTCTTGTTTTTAATATATTAAAATACATAAAATGCACAGGCATGCAGTCAGCTGTGTATTAACACTGACTTCACTGCTGTTGCATAGGTATAAGTGCCGTCTCATTTAAAAAGAAAAAGATATATATTTTTTTTGGTTTCTGTAAATTGTAGAGCCTACTGCAACATTATACAATAATAGTCCTGGAATTTAGTTGTTGATTAGAACAGAGAAAATTTGGAAGAGATTTCCAAGCTTTGGTTTAAAAAGCATATGCCTTTGTAGGATTAAAATGGTAGTGACTAATTACAGAGAGTTTTGGATATGTAATGATGACTTTAAAGCAATGAACTAACTGCCTAAGTTTTTAGTTTATGGCTAGAAATGCAGTAGAAGTGTCATGAAACACCATTAAACTGTTGACTAACTTCTCCTGCTAATATTAGTAATAAGAAAGTGGGGTTTACCCAGTATGATTGTAGCGTTTAGTATAGATTTTATTAGGCAAATTTAGTTAAGAGATGTAATAGTGTATTATACAATCATAGGCTATTTTATAATCCGCTTTCCTTGAAACAGAATCTTGATAGGGGACATAATGTTGATAGCTTATTACACCACAGAAGTGAGTGTAGTGAGTCTTTATGTGGGTCATTTGCTACTAAAATTTCTAATTTTGTCTTAAAGCTATGGCAAAAGGAGCACTGTGACAGAATGTGCTTTTGATTCTTATGAACCACATTTGGTAAATGAAATTGCAATTAAAATTAGTTGTTCTATTTTCTAAAATTCAATTTTGAAAACAATTGCCTTCTGTCTTTAATGGACTATTTGGACTCTTCGTATTCTGAAAACACTAGTTCTTATATTCTTACCTACTTATCTTAAGCATTTTAAATAATTAGTAGAATGGGATTTTAAATGCTTAGTGTCAGTCTAGCTCTATCCAACAGAAGATATATATATATAAAAAAAAAATGTCAAGAACTCAAGTTGGTGCTTATTAAGCCCTGCATGATGATGTAAAAAAAAAAAAAATGTCAAGAACTTAAGTTGGTGCTTATCAAGCCCTGCATGATGATCCTCTTACCTGCCTCCTCAGTGAAGTTAAGGAGTTTTAAAATGTTACTGTGGACTTAATTCAAAGCCTGATAATAGCATATAAAGGGGCAGATCTTAAAGTTCCAATCATCTGGGCTTCTTTTTATTCTTTAGAAAGCAAAATGTAATAGAGGCAAAAACTTTATAAGAAAAAAGTGTTAGTGAGAAAGTGTACTCAGATATATCAATATAAAGACATAGGATGAAAATATAAAAGAGGAAATGTAGCATGAGTTGCTATTGAGAACAATTCCGGCATTTCAAGAAACAATGCAAGTCTTATGAAGATATGTTACTATTCATTACTGCCTAGTTGTGCCACGTGCTCTAGGTGAAATGACTGTCGTAATTATTTTTCACTACATTGGAAACAAATGTGATTCTTTTGTGATTAAAATACTTTTTATCCTTCTTTTTAAGGTGTGGGATGCTGTGGATGCAGGCTGCTGTTTAAAAACATATTCCTGTCATTACTGTGCTGTTCGAGCTGCCCAGTGGTCGTCTTGTGGAAGAAGAATTCTTAGTGGGGGCTTTGATTCCATGCTTCATTTGACAGATGTTGAAACAGGTAAAGAGCACGCAAGCATATGTTTTAGCCCTCTTTGTATGGTTTTTGTGTAGAGCCAACTTTGGAGCTTGTTACCTTTACCTTTTCTTCCAAAATTGAAGGTAAATTATCCCCAGATAAAAGACATAATTCTTAAAATATGTCATTATTAGAAAATAACATGGCAATTTAAGGTATTGAAGGAGTATTGAAGAAGTACAGGGTAGCTTTTCTTTCATTATCTCATGTAATTGTTTGATACTGCACAAATGATCGTTCTGGAAAAAAATTTTGCATAATTTTTGTTTCTCCAACTCTGTCATGAACATTCATTAATGTGTTCAAAGAGCCTCTTAAGGTTAATTTCAGTAACACTTGTACATAAGCATAATTTAAATGTAAACCTGTATTTTATCCTTTTGTTAGATTTTAAGTTTGTACATATAAGTCTTTTGCTGAAGAAGAGATTAATTAGGAGTATGGAAACGTAAATTTTCATATGGAATCTTGAAGCTCGATCTTTGTTGTTTTAGTGTAGTCTTCAATTTGATTTTGAATTTGATTGTTGCGCCCTTAAGTGATTTTCTAGGGGCTGCATTTTCTTGTGTTTTTGTAACAAACCAAAGTGATTGTCAATTATACTTTTTCTATCTCTTATATGAGTTATAGTCATGGATATGGTATCATTCATTGCGGTTGTGATAGGTCACATCTGTGTGTGAATAAATGCGGGATAAGACCTAAAAATCTCAACTGAAGAGATGCAATCCTATTTTGTACTTAATTTATTTTTAAGCTTTTAAATACCACAAATTTGTAGTTTTGTATGTAAAAATCTATGAAAAAAAAATTATGAAAACTACAATTATTTTTGTTTAGGAGGGATTCCTACCCTGTAAAAATAAGGAATTGTAATATGCAAGTATCTGGGGAGCCCCATCAAAGTGCTGGGAAAGCATCCAAGAAAATCAGTGAAAAGTGGTTGTAGCAAAAGCAATGTTCTTTTTCATGTTCTAGGAATTGATTTTTTCTTCAATGTTTGTCATGCAGTAAGACTTTAAAATCAAAGATGGCTGCAAGGGAGCTGTTATAATTAGAGAATGTAAAACACATGTAGCAGTTGTGGAATGTTGATGTTTTTGGAATAGTCCAGCTTTATAACAACCTTATCTGGCATAGTAGTACCATGTAAGGGTACTATGGCAAGACAATTTTATAGACTTTTTCTCATTTTCAGTCTCACTGCAGCAATCTTCTCATTTATATTTTTATGTAAAAAGATTTTACTAATCCAAATGAATTGAATTTGTGAGCACGAGCATTTTTATATTCAAAATTATAAACAGAATGGTTATTATCGTTAGTGGGGTTTATAACAGGTTTATTTTTTGTGCTGATGTTTGAATAGAATATTGGTGTATGTATATCCATTCATGTATTTTAATTTTGAATTGTTTTGGAGTTAACCATTTAAAAATGGAAGTCCTTTGAATTAGATGATTTTTAGTGTTTTGTTTGCTAGTCTAGTGTTTCAAACAGTGATAACAGTATCTATAGAAAGTTTAACAAGTCTGACTTGTGAGTTATCCAGTATTCCTAACTACTTAAATAAGCTGTATGTGTAAGGGCAAAACGAATGCTTAACAATTCTTGAGTACTAGATACTGTTGCCTTGTTTCAAGGGCAGAGGTTTTCTTGGAGCTCCTGTGAATAGTGTTTTAATGTAGATGTTTGAACCAGACTTTGAGTGTTAGAAACCTGATTTGGAAAAATGTGATATGAATGATAGAGATTTCATTCTAATTCCATACACATTCAGCTCAGTTCTGCTACTTTTTTCCCTGTTGTAAAGTTGCTGTTTTTTCACACAATTCATTCAGTTCTTTCAGAGAAACAGGACAAGCAGTTTGCCTCGGGAATCCAAATCAAGCTGATACAAAAAGCCTCATTTCCATTTGAAAAACACCAAGGCAGTTAATAAGATTTGGATTTACTTTAGTTCACAGAATCATTCATTCCTTCTCCCTCTTCATCAGTGCTGAGATGATTTCTTCTTTGATTAAACCTTCAAATAGATGTCAGAGCTGTTTCTTCACAAAGGAGACTTTTTTTTGGACTTTGGCCTTAATTACTTTTCTTTGCTAGACCGAGCTAACTACCAGTGTGTTTAAATGCAGGAAGCGCACACCGATCGGATTTTATAAACAGTGCTGTCTTCAGTGAGTAGCTTGGCCCTAAACTCATTTCTGACACTTCTAGTTCAATTTTTTTTTCTAGTCTTGCTTACTGAGCTCTAATCTGTCTCATCCTTGTTTTTGGTCTAGTTCTTACAATAATTGCCACAACACAGATGTAACATGTATTTCCTCCCCCAAAACAAATGTAGGAAGAGAATTACTTTCAAAAGTTTCATATGGTTTCAAATGCAGCCTTTTAGTCCCTGCAGCATCATTCAGTTCTTATTTTGTTGTTTAGAGTTGTTTTCCTGGTAGGAATGTAGGTGCTGCCTTATTGAAACAAAATTATAATCTAGCTAATTGTTCTGTATCTGAGGACACCTAGTTATGAGATTCTTCAAAGGAAAGCGGAAGCTTTGTTGTAACCAACAACAAATTCTCTATGGAGTTAAGTGCGGGTATCCTCCTTCCTAGGATATTGCCTTGTTTTAAATGATTCTTTTTAACTGTTCTTGATCTGAATGCTATCAGAAGCAAACATTATTCAGTAATCTTCACTCTAATCTTAGCTGAATTTGCTGGCAGCAAAATCCTACTGCAAAGGTAGAAGGCATCCATGAAAACCTTGCCTGTGGCTTTGTACAATCAAATCTCTTTCCTTTGTCCTGCTCATTTAATGAAAATTCTGGATGGTTAGGAGGTGGAAGATACTACAAGCTACAGAAATGTAAGAGCCGGTGCATGCTCTGTTATGTGGCGGCTTGGCCCATTTTATTCAAAGAAAATGTGCTTTTAAAACAATTTATAACATATAATCCTCTGTTACTTCCTAATCCTAAATACAATTTATGACATATAATCCTCTGTTACTTCCAGAGGTAATGGAGACGTTCTACTGAATTTTGAAAGGTTACTACATGTTTAAAAAAACTATTTGTAACTATTTTATTTTGGGAGTGTTTTATACATCAGTGGATGCTCCATTAGTCACAACTGAATCAGTACAATAGCATATGCAGAACGCTGGCTGGGATAGTGTTTAAAGAAATTTAGAAATTATCTATAATATATAATGCTATGACAGAGGGACTGTTCCAAAAACTGGCACACTTCCTAATCTACCGAATGTTGCGGTTGTGTTCAACTTAGTTCATGGACTAAGCTTGACTTTTACTGTAAATTCCTCTTTCTTACAGTGTAAAATTTAATACCGTGGCCAGGCTAGTGAAATTAAGCTGTTTGATTTGGAGGAGAGTTCAGATGATATATAACATGGCCATTTAAATCTTTGGGGGTTTTTACTTGTTCTATTTTAAAATATTTGAGAATATGTTAATGGAGTTTTTCTGCACACACAGGTGTTTTTGGAGTGAGGTGGCTGGGTTACTAGTAATAAAGGTTTATTTAGGTGTCACTGGTGACAAAATCTTCCTGCAGTTTTAAGTAACATTCTGAATATAGTTTAAAAGATACATTCTATTAGGTGGGAGGTAACAGCATTTTTTTTAAGTGTATTTTTGAACATAAAGTCCTTGTAATAAGAAGAGAGGAAAAAGTTTGTTTTCGTATTTTCGTAATTTTCGTATTATAAGTGCCTCTGCCAGACAGGGACTTGTGAATATAGAGCAGAAAACAAAATTAGGAAATACATGCAGTCGGTACAGCTTTGGTTCTTGGAAAAAAAATCAGACAATTTGTAAGCATATTAAGATTAAAAAAGAGATGAGTAACAGCTAGCATCAATTTGTTAAGACCAAATCATGTCTGATCTATCTAAATTTATTCTCACTGTTGCGCATGAGAGAGCAGCAGACATCATAGACTGTGACTGTAATGAGATTTGTTTTTAATGTAATCTCCTGTCTTTTTGTGCAAATGAAGTAGAGAAATTTGGTCTACCTTGCATGATGAGTGTAAAAGCAGTTAGAAACTGTTCACAGTATTTATCAGAAGTTTACTCTGATGCAGCTATAGGTCTTAGACCTCACCTTTCTTTACAGCTCAGTGTAAGAAAGTGGGTGTTTTTGGATTGCTCAAGTAGGAGTGTGAACCTGAGGATCACTAAACACAGTTGCAAAAGCATCCTGTGCTCAATAATTGTGCCGATGTTCTGTGAAAAAATCACAGTGTTAAATAGCCTTTAAAATATCTGATTTCATAGTTGAGCAGTTTCACAGTAGGCTGCACTATAAAATGAGCAGAAACATGTGTTCAAGGTCTCTTTAAATATTTTTTTCACACTGTGTATGTTACTGGTGAGCCTTTACTGAATGAAGAATTAAAGCACTTAAGGAGTATAAAGCACACTGTAAAGATGTAGTCGATACTGTTAGCAAAGTTGTTGAAATTAAAGATTGAAAGAAACATTTGCTTTCTTTTGATCCTGTGTGAATTTCCATCCTGTGAGGAATAACAACCTCTCACACAGCAAAATTATCTGTGGAATGGATTTTTCCTGAATGAACTAAACAGATTTCCAGAAAACATAATTTTCTATAGATTGCGAGGTGCCTGAATCTTTGCTGTGCTGCTGTTAGGAACTAAAATACAATAAAATATATACAATAAATGTACAATTTTATTCAATAAAATCTGTTGTATACTATTATAGATGTGGGATTCCTCAGCTAAAAAAAAGACATCCCTTCCACTATTGAATACCCTATTTCATAATATTGGATTATACAAACTATACTGTTCATATCATCTTTCAAAATGATCTGATCCTTTCAGAACCTCAATAACCCAGTAAAAATAGTCATCTGAAGAAAAGATTTCCAGGGAAATTCTTTATAAAGAATGCATCTTGGCTGTGCAGCCCAGCAGTTCTAATATCCAAAATGGAAGTGCTTAAGAAATGTGTATGTTAGGGAATGCCATTCTGCTTTTGATGGTGGCAGGGCATTTGATTCAGGCATGTTTCTGTGGCAAGCAGTCTGGCTTAGATTCTCTATATTGTGTAATTTTTGCTCTATACAGGAGTGTTTTATTGGTGTACTCTTGTGATTCTCCCTTTTTGAGTGTTTGTTCCCATATTTTCTTTCTACATTCTGGTCTCTATTTTCTTTGGCATAGTGGGGAAATGAAATTTATGCATATATCTAACAAAGCCAAAGTCTTCAGAATACTGTTTGCTCATCTTCCAAAAACAGAGGTTAGACTGAGTGTCACTTTGGGTAGAGGGGGAATAATAAGAAAATAGGGGCTACTTCTAAGGTATTAATTGAAGAGTCTAAATTTTTAAAATTAAAGCATCATGATTGCTCCTCAGACCAGTCAAATATCTCATGTGGTTAATGTCCACACCATACGGTGAGGTACCAGGAAAAGGAAGCAAGTTAGACTATAAAGGTGCTCCATTTGTCTGCCCAGGCTTGCTTCATGGATATTAGAGAATGGCCTGAAATGATCTCAGTGCTATTAATGATTGTCACAGAAAACTTTTGGATAAATAACAGATTATGTTAGACAAGAAAAGGGTAAAAGCAATGCCTATCTTTATCTCTAAGATTCAGGGGAGATGACGTAGGGAATTAGAAATTTAGTTTCTAATCCTGAGTAAATGATAAAATTATTTGGGAGTAGAGGATGAGATGGGAAGATGGGATAATAACAGATGGTGTTAAAGCAATCTTATTTCTTTCTGTGGAGTGGGAACAGATCTTGTAGTTGGCAGAGGACTTGCATCTTGAATTTAATGCGTATCTTTTTTGGTTGTGTCTTATGTGACTTTCTCATGCCTTAGGCTAAGGAACATGGTCTAGAGTATCTGTTGGGGGCACTGTGGGAGGAAAATGAGTGCACTGGGGGGAAAACCAATGTCTTGCTGTGCAGTTAGAAAGAGGTCTCGGGAAAGTCAGCTAAGCAATTACTGTATGTCAAAAGGTTAGAAGATGAGTTTCACTAGTTCACTTGGTCAGTAAACTTTATGGAGGTTTATGGAGGCTTGGTCTGTTGTTGCATGTCCTTTATGAAACTTAATGGGATTCGCACAGGTAGGCTGAGGCTTTTCCAATTCCTGGGTATGGTGCAGTAAAAGCACTTCATTATACTCCTGGAGTTTTTATTATGCTAGGTGCTAGTAGGAACTAAGTTCCTTCGAAGCAAAATGTTATTAAACTGATTGGTGAGCCTGCAGAGCAAGATGAATATGACTTTTTTTTAAAGCCTGCAAATGATGCCTGCCAGTGGCATTAATGGGAGCAATTTCTTGCTTCTGCTTCCCATGATTCTTTTATTTTCTTCCTTCTCTATTTTATTTTATTATTTGTTACTGTCATCAGCGTACTGAAAGCTTCCAGGAAGAAAGAGACCACCGAAGCCTTTGTTGCCCTTGTTACTTTTCATTTCTCTTTTAGGGGGAAGAAGTTCATGGGCTGGATTAAGTCTTTCCTTCAGTATTGACAGAGGCCCTTTAGATCTTGCATTGATCACTGGGATGAATGCATTAAAAAAAAAAAAAAAAGTATAAAAGGCTGTGTTCTTGTAGAATAGCAGTTCCCACCCATCACTAACTTTTTTTCTGGATGCTTAAGAAAACTTATCTTAAGGCAACTTGCTTTTGCTGGTAATCTAGATTGATGAATATTTTAAGAAGCTCTTGTCATAGGATTTTCAGCGTTTGACTTCTTAAGCCCTTTCTTCACTGTGGCCTATGCAGTCATTTTGTTTGATGTAGACCTTTATAGATGACAAAAATATAAAATGTAATTCAAAATGTCAAACTCAAAACAATGTTTTAATCTCAGCCCATGCTACTAATCTAAAATGATATTTCAGTGACTCTATGTTAATAATATGAATTTGTTAGGGTAAAAACAGTGGGGAAAATCCTATAAATTAATGTAGCTGAATTCCATTGCCTTTGAAAGTGCCTGCAAGCCAGTGATCCTAACCACAGGATCCTGCAAAGATTAGTGTACACAATTAGATACTGAGAACAGTGTAGCCATGGGAACAGGCAGTGCTTGGGTATGATGTTATGCAAATTATTTCCCACTTTGAAAATGAAGTTTCCTCTCTGACTTCACAGAATTATAAGTAAACAACTCGAGTGGAGTGCAATTTGAGATGTGGGATTTCTGTGCAAAGAGTAGTGATTTTCTCTAGCTGTTACTTTTATTCTACGGAAAGCAAGACTATGGCCTCTTTGTAGAGCAACGTTTATCCATTGGATTTGTAGACTTAACCTGTCGTGACAACTGAACCAGGATCTATGTGGAGCTCTTCTCCTTAGTGTGCAAATCCACTTGTTCTCTCATAGGATGGGGTAGAATCCTGTGAGCAGGATGAATTGCATGTGGACGGAAATCAGTGTATTCAGTGTCTCAGTAAATCCAGGCAGCACCAGGTACTTAAAATGTGCTAATATAAATGTATTCAACTTTCACTGCCTAAGTAGTTTTGAAAGTGTATTAAAGTACTTCAATTTATGCCCAATTTTTCAACTTCTTCTCATTTTGTTTTAGGCAAGCAGATATTTAGCAGCCAAAATGAATTTAGAATCACCACCCTGAAGTTCTACCCTACAGATTCAAATATTTTCATTTGTGGAGGGTTCAGCCCGGAAGTTAAAGCTTGGGATATAAGGAATTGCAAGGTAACTTTTTTAAACCACTTCCCTTTATTTGATATACCTTCATTCAAGGAGGGTGATGAAGGACACTTTTTGGAGAAAGGATGTATGGTAGTTAACTGCCCTTGCTAAGTGCTTGAGTGTGAGCAGTAGGTCCATTTACATAGAGAAAAACTTTTAAAAGCAATTTCTGGGTTTTTTTTTGATTGTGTATTTGTTTGCTTGTGTTTTCCAGTTTTGTTAACTTTTATGCAAATATTCTAAGTACTCTACTGATGAAACTATGTCATTCTTTAGTAGAAGTTATTAGGGATTAAATGTTTTTAAATTAACGTGCTAGAATTTTTAAAACTATATTTGGAAGGAATTTACTTCTGTTCTAAAAATAATCTCATACATTCCACTCCATGTCCACTCACGTTGGAATCTTTGACTAATATGCTACTCTGTATTTGGTTTTTATGATTTGGCATGCTTCCGAAGCATCCCATGCTGTAACTGCCAAATATTGACCACCAGTTTTGCCTGCTGCACCACAGAAGATGCCTCCTGCAGAAATGCCTGCATGTCCTTGCAGCAAGACTGGAGAATATTGATTCACATGGGACACTGATAATCTTGGAAAGTCTTCTCAAATCAACAGGTTCTGAAAAGGAGAGCAGGAAACGCCTTCATATCCCTCACCAATGATGACAGGAACAGGAAGAGGGCAAGCAGAGGGGATGTAGGACACAGTCTGCATGAGCCGTGGTAGTAGTCGGGAGCAGGCACATGAACTGAGAGGGAGGTTGCAGGACAAGATGAAGAAATAAGGAATGATGTAAAGTTGGGAAGGTGTTTTAGCTTATAAAGATACTGTTATAAGGTGGCACAGGAACAGACCAATACTGATAAACTGTAGACTTTAATAGCTCACCTGTTCATATCTTCTGTAATTCTGATAAAACCAAGCCTTTCTTGGTCTGATACGATCTAATTCTTGTATTTTGATATAAACTACATGTCTAGCAAAATTGCAGTGAGGTTTTCAGTACTTTGTCACTGCATAGTAATAAGAAATGGGGATGGAGTCACCTCTTGCAGGGTTGCAGGGAATGACATGGAAGCTGCAGGTGTGTGGGCATGCAGACCCACCAGTGAACGCTTTGGCAATGTCCCCAATTCATTTCCAGAGGACAAACAGGCACTGAAAAGGCATTTGTGTTTATGTAGGCCATTAGAAGTGAAATGTTAATAAACAGTCAAAAATCTATCTTTGATTTAAAGAGATGTGTGTACATGTTGAAGATCATAGCTGAGTGAAAGGGGAGAAAATAAACTCTGATTATGGCTTCCTTTTGCAGAATTAATACCACATATGCAAAATAATAAAGTATCAACTATAGAATAATTTGTTTAAGCATGGATTATCCATATTGAATGTCTGTTCCTCCCCAGTTTGGGGGATTTCAATAGTGTGTGTGCTTTTTTTTTTTTTTTTTTTAAGTACTCCTGTGTTTTCAGCTTATGCTGTTATCTTTGTTCAAGTGATACTAACAACCATTCTTTTCCATCTTCTACATTTATGATTATGGTCAACATTGGACAAATGTGCTGCCTAATATTTCAAAATTTATCCTGTGGTAATGAGTACTTTTTGCTCTTAACTGAAGTAGGTGGTTAAGGGCTTGTTCTATGTAGTTTCAGTTTGATGCAAAACTCCTTAATATCTTTGAAGTGCTTTCATCCTAACTCATTACAAGATTTTCCTTGCTGTTATCCGTTTGCAGTAGCTTTGGTCCTCTTTTGCCTCAAAGTATGATTTAACTTGTCATTTGGCTTGGAATGATTGTGTGGGTGAAGTAATGATTTCCCCACATCTCCGCCCTCATTATCAGACTCCTGATGGCGTTTTCAGGCCTTACAGCCTCTTTTGGTAATATAATGAATATCCTAAATCAAGTGTTTGAGTCTTGTTATTCACTGCACATTGAAAACTCAATTTCAGTGTTCATTCAGTTTTGAAGGTGGTGCTTTAGAATGTATTCTTGTGTTTTAATGTGCTTGCACATCTCAAATTTAAATAATTAAGGCAAAATAACTATTATATTTCAAATGCATAACTTGATAAGTTATGATATGAGAAGTGGTAAGACTTCTCACTTAAGAGCTGATGTTGTGTCTCAGCAACAGCCCTGTGCTACTGAGAGAATTTTTGGTGGAGATTCAGAGAGAAATGATAAGCATCACAAGAATAGAGGGAATGATTTGTAAGAAAACTGTTTTCTGAATACAGATACATATTTCAACTATTTGGAGTGATTACTTTAAACCATTGCAATGGTTGAAAATACATGAAAATGTTTGAAGGTGTCTTCTAGCTACTGAATCCATGAGAAATGGATAGTAGTGAAATCAGAAAAGCAGATATCATATCTGCTCTACGTAAGGATTGAAAACTTTTATTTTTTCTATCCCTTTCCTGTTGAACAAATATGCAAAATGTTTTCGAATGTAGCCCTGGGTATAGTGCACAAGATGAACGAATGGAAGAACAAGAAGGCAGTTAAAATCTTCAAGGTAAAGCTAAGCAATACACCTCAGAGAAATGCATGGTTGGAGCAGCTTGTTAGCTGCTCAGTAAAATGCCTGCATACAGGCAACTACGTATTAGAGACAGGTAATCAAAGCCTGAACAAATAAATAGAACAGGCATTCAAAAACAATTTGAACACATTATTGTGGTACTTCATTCTGTTTGAGTTAAACCCATTTTTGTCTCTCTGGAGAATGGATTTTTCTGGAGACTCTATATTGCTGTAACTGTATAATGGTTTTATTAAATTTATGTACGATTTGGAGAATGTGTATACAGATGTTTTAAAAAGACCAGGCATTTTTGAAGAGAGCTGCTGTGTTAAAGGGAAGCAGATCTCGGCAATGTTGGCCAAAGGGACAGCATCGTGTAGAACAGGATCCCTGCAGAGCCTTTGAACCTCCCAGCTGAACCTGTAAAACCAGACAGCCCTGTAAAAGGATCCACGCAGTAGCACTGACATGTTAAATGAGTATTTTAAAGGTGTTCCCTTTCTCTGCCGGATTGTGGAGAAATCTTAAAATGTCTGCGCTAGTTGCATTGCACCATCATTTCCTGTTCTGGCTGATACACATTCGCTTACTAAGATTACATTGTTAGCTTACTTCAATTGCATTATTCCAACCATTTATTCTACCTGAAACTTTAATATTCCTTAAAATACTGAAGCAGAACAAAGATTTGAGCTTGGATCTTTTAGCTCAGCATGAAGGATTTATTTGTTTTGACAAAAACAAGATTAAAGCTAATTGCTTTAATTTTTTTAATTTTGGATTCCTGCTCTCACCCACTCTCAATATCCATTACAATTTGTAATGGGTAGTAGTAGCCATGTGCATTTCTGAAACTGAAGCCTTATAAGATGTAGAACAAATGAGAAAAATGGTGGAAGTAGTTATTTTGAACTTCTAAAATTCCAGACTGGAAATGCACTACAGAATTTTTACTCTTAATAGAAGCAAGGGCAGAGTACCAATTCTGAGCAGTTCTATTCTGAATTGAACATGGTTACAATTTTGTTGCTAAGTTAAACAATCATAAATAGATGTATCCTTTTTAAAAAGAGATACTTCATATATTGTTCATTTTTGTGTTTTATTTCTTTTTTTGTTTGAATTTATAAGAGCTAAGTCTAAGAACTAAGCCTAAAAATAGTTAAAATGAATTTGGAGTAAAAGTGCAGTGCGTTTGTTTTCCTGGAAACATTCTATTGCAATTTTTAAAAAGATTTTTAAAAGATGCAGCCATTTTAAGTAGCACATTTAGAAGGCCTAATGAATTTGTCTCTAGATGGCACATAAATACAAAAAAGCTGTAGAAATTGGTGGAATTATTTGCACTTCTGGTTTCTATAGAAACAGCCAATACATAGTCATGAACTGGTGGAGCTGCGATGAACAATGTAATTAAAATGAGATGATTTATGTTGCGCTTGAGAAAACTAAAGTTGTTATTCTTGCATTCTGAGACCAATCTGTACTGAATCCAAGAAAAGTCTGAAGAAACGTGGTGTGGATAGATTTGCACATGCATCATGGTGCTTGCTCTTAGTTTAATATTAATATGAATGTGCTATTAACATACTGTGGTCCTTTTGGCATATGAAAGCCCATATTATTGTGGCTGCAGTGTCTTCATGAGCAGTGCCTGTGTGTGTCTGGAAGGCAGAAGTGCTGATATTGCAGGAAGAGGCTCATAGATCCGTCTGTGCACACAGCCTCGTCAGGAACAGGCACCCATGGAAAAGGGGAGCCCTCCAGTCAGCCAGGAGCAAAGCCGACCTGCTCCTGGAGCACGGCTGGGAAGCAGTTGAGGGTGCTGGGGAATAGCCTGTGCTATCCTGCTCAGAAGGACCAGGCAGCCTGTAGTTAAAACGGATTCCACAGGTGGAGTGCAGGCAAGGGACTTTATGGGTCCCTGAAGATTAAGAAATTTTGTGATTGATTAAGGACACTTGTGTAGGGACCGAGCTGAAGCTCACTTAGTCCTGTGCAGTACCTCCAACAGTGGGCAGTGCACATTTGAAACAATAACAACAAAAAAGTAGGGTATACTTCTTTGTAATTACCAAGAAAGGTTAAGGTTATGCAGATATTTCTAAATTACAATTCTGAGACTTTGAGAGACTGTCTGTGCCTTTCATATCTTTCTGTGAATTCATTCTGTGAAATTACTGATTTTTAACATCCTGTAGCAAGGAATTCATAAATTTAAATATGTGCTTTGCAAAGCATCATCTCTTTCTGTATGTTTTGAAGCTACCTTCTATTAGTTTGGTGTTTCTATTCCTATAGAGGACACTGTTCAATCTTCGTTCAGACTTACTTATTTTAGCTTCTATGAAATTCCCCTCAGTCATCCCACTACTTGACTGAAAAGTCCTTGATTACTGTTCCTCAATAGAGAAATCATTCTGTATCTTTCAGGTCCCTTGTCTCTCTTCTATGTATAGATTTCACTTATGTATCCTATTTGAGATGGAGAGACAATTGGAACAGGAAAATCTGATAAAGTATTTCAATTTCTACTAAACTAGTGAAACTTTCAGTCATAGGATCCTCATGCCTTCTCCAGCAAGTCAGTGTATGCAGTGATTATAGCTTAAGTCTTATAGGTCAATATGAGATTAAGATCAAGCTTCCTCCTTTTAATTGGTGGCCCCTCCCATTTAATTAGGAGAATGCTTATACAGTCTTGAGTATCACAACCTTATCGGTTGCAAACTGTACAAAAATACTGAAATAGAAAAGCAAAATACTTTTTTTATCAACATAAAAATTGCCAGGTTTATGTTAAAATTCTTTAAAAGATTTGAACAGTCTAACAGAATACAAGCCATACCATTCTTAACCTTTCTGTTTATGGTATTATCAAATGTTTTGATTAACATTGCCGTTAAGGCTTGCTAAATGGGGATCAGAAACATGAATTGGATTTGTTGCTTGTTCGCTTGCTATTATAAAGTACTTTATTTTTGTTTTTAGTGTGCATAAGTAGCTAGAAAGCCAAAAGTACTCATCAACCTCAACACCACATAGAAAATCTATAGAGATTAGTGTGTGATTAGAATGAATTATTTCACTCTGTGAGAGTGGCTCATTTAAACTGTGATAAATTAGCAATGGTTCCTGTCAGCACAAGTGGCTGCCACTGCAGTAAATGTTTTTTTTTCCGCACAAACTTTTTTTTTAGTGTGAAATGCACATTTTCCTGTTAATTCGGATGTAGCACTGTTCCGCAGCCGAAACTTGATCAGGCTCCCATTGTATTAACCCAATGTGCTGTTAGGAAGAGGCAGGTCCATGCCAAAGCACTCAGTCTAAGGTCGGATAAGAACTAGAAAAATAAAATATAGTTGCTTCACAGGTTGGGAATGCAGGCACAGACTATTTATTGATTTTTCCATGATCATTTAGACCTAGTCATGCTAGATTTTGGGACCCTATCTGCTGATTCTCAGAGCAGTAACTATGTAAAAATATGCCTGTCTTGCTAGGTTTATATGAAGATTGAGAGGGTTTTTGGTAAAGGAGTGCATGTAGGTTAGGTGGCCAACATGGAGCTGCGGAGAGCTGCAGATTGTGAGGCTTGGAGCTTTCTTAAAAAAACAAAATACAAAGCATTGCATATACCTTATACAGAGAAGTATGATGAACCATCCATACAGAAATACATAACTGGAATTCACCATTGCAGTATGCTTTTCAAATCACCAGAGCTATAAGAATCTGTTTAAAACTGATTTAACTTGCTTAAATTACCTTTCTTGAAGAATGTCTGCAGCAATAAACCTTAAAGAAGCTTTATTATTATTATGCTGGATTTTGTTGACACCAGAAACTGTTGGGCTTTCCTTTGAAAGGATTTCTTTTGTGTCCAGAAAATTTAGATTAAATTTTCAAAGGCTTATGGGTGATAAATCTGCAAACAGAAAAAGAACAAAAACTGGCTTTAAACTAAAGCCATCAGGGAAGGAAGACAGATGCTTTTCTTAAGCCAGGTCCGTGGCATGCTATGAATTAATTGTCCAAGATGGAATAAAGCAGGTTAAATTATGAGTGCTATTTAGAGCATGGATGTTGCAATTACTTATTTTTGAAAGCTATCTTTTCAGGGGAATTTAAATATTATGTATGCCAAATTTCCCGCTGCTAATGTTAATTTATTGTTCTGCGTCTGTTCACTTGACCATCTCTGGTCAGATGATTAAACAGCATTGTTTTCTCAGGTAGGCAGCAAAGATCTAGAGAAAATTCTGCAGCAGAAAATTATCTTTATAGAATTTCTACAGTAGACTTAAGCAGGGAAAATTGGTTGAATGTCTTATTAAATAACGAAGCAGTAAATAAGCAAAATGGTGTGTACGGGTCTGTAAGTACTGTTAGAGGTTTTCTGGAAGCCTCAGGTACCTGAAGACCCAAATAGCATGCTGGATTTTGTTTTCATCTTGAACATCTTAAAACATTAAAGAATTGCTGCACTGTTAAGGGATTGCTGTTTGGCACTTTATTGTCCTTCATTGCTGCATATTGTGCTTCTGCACTTCCTGGAGCTCACTGGCCTTTGCCTGGCTCGGCCGCCTCTCCACGTGTTTGTGCTGCTGCCTTCTCTGATCTTCCCAGCTCCAGGATGGACTCGTCCCTTCTGTATAGGTGCCTGTTGCTAAGTAACTGCCTCCATCAGGTGCCTGCCTGTCGGAGCATCCCTCTGCTTTTGTAACACCTTATTTTTCTCTTTTTTTTTTTTTTTTTTTCCCTTCCCCCTCCCCTGCCTTTCAATTTATTTTCAGTTCTGGTGCAGTTGTGCAGCTGTCAGGGTTCTCTGTGGTTTCTATTTTTCGATTAAGGCACCTACTATAAACAGGATATATCTGTTTTATTTTACTACTACGGAATAGCCTGAATATTCTACTTTACTAATGAACTATGGGCTCCTTGTTTAACTCTTCAGAGATGTGCGTGGCAATGTCTCCACAGACAAAGTAGGGTTTATAAGTATGCAAATATCACTTTTGGATTTACAAAATTTAATTGTGTTGTCTATTTTGAAAATAACTGGGATGAAAATGACTGGCTAGAGCAGTAATGCATTTGCGTATTCCTTTTCTTAAAAATGGAGACAGTTTCATTCAAAAGCAGTTTTTCATTCAGCAGGTTCACATCATGTTGGTCTCATTCAAATATGTGCACGGTGCTTGCATGACTTGCACTTTGCCAAATGCAAACATTGTGTCTGAACAGAACTTTTCACAGAGCCTGAGAGGCAATTGCAGCAGCTGCTGTGCTGAGATCACGGGCAACGGAGCTTTGAAGGGACCTCAGGAGAGATTGCCTAGTACCTCCTTCTACTCTAAAGCAGGATTACCTAGTTCTGAACACTTCCAAAGGGTCATAGATTTTGGGCTTGAGGCAAGAATTAGGAAATACTCATGTTGTATACAATATTTTAAGTTGTTTTTCTTCTGTTGGTTAAAGTATAAAGCAGTGGTTGGGGGTAGAATCCAGGAAATTTCATTGCAATAGCCAAAATGTATTTTTATGAAAGTGTATATCCTTACAGTACCTAGAAAAGTGCCAGGCCCATGAGCTCAAGTCATCTGCAATGCTGTGGGCATAGGGCAGGCGCTGAAATGCCTCCCAAAGCTGGGAATCACTTCAAAAAATCTCTGTGCTTTGCAGGCATTTCTAGTTAGGTTACAAGACCAATTTCTGGGCAGCCTGGTAGAAGTGCAATCCAATATTTCTTAGCCATCTTGAAAAATTTTTATATTACAAACTAAGAATTCCAGTATTCCAATTTTAAGGATCATCACATACAGAGAGATGGGTTTCTTTCATGTGGCCATTTGCTGTGAAATCAGTCTTCATTTGGGGCAAATTAGAAAGCAAGGGTATTGATTTGGAAAAAACAAAATGGGCAACAATTTCAGAATTCTCTAAAGGATGGAAAGTAAGGAAATAGGAAATTGATTGAAATTATTCATATATTACTTAGAGTAGATGAAGCTCTCACTTTTTAGGGTCCAACTTGGAGGCTGTTAAAATATTTAGAATCCTGTAGCCAAGGATCAGTTTCTCCATGTATCCAACCCACTTTAGTGCAAGTCATGAAAGAGAGCCTCGATCTGGGAACTCCTATTTTCTTTTATATAGCACACTACTATGGAGATTATTCAAATGTAATTTGTTTCTATCCACTGACTTCTCTTAATCCTAAGTGATTACTCCCTGGTCCTGGAAGTGCTACTATCCTAAAGCAACAATCACACATGGCCAAAGTCTAAGAGGGTAAATAAGTGTGTGTTAGTAATTGCTGTCGTGTTTGACCAAAGCCTAAATTTGTTGTTGTTTCAATGTGAGTATGTAAATAGAAAATTCTTGCTTTCCTTTATGTATTGTTTAATTTCTTTGTGAATGGTTTCTTTACATACACTTGTATTTCAGCATTTAAAAATGAGCTACCTCTGCCACATTTTAAAATAATACGTATTTTATTAATACTTAGATCAATTTTTTATGCCTTTTGTAATCCATTAAACAAATAACACTCATGTCTACTAGGTGATAAGAGTATACAAAGCTGCAGTGCAGCAGACTCTGGACATATTGTTTCTTCCTGAAGGAAAAGAATTTCTTACGAGCACGGATGCAGTAAGCCGGGACTCAGCTGATCGCACCATTATTGCTTGGGACTTCCAAAGTGCTGCGAAAATCTCCAACCAGATTTTTCATGTAGGTTTAACAGTTATTATCATTTGGGTGATGATTTAGAGTTTCATGCTTGTCAGTGTGGTTAAAAAGCTTTTGATATTCTAGAAGATCATTGTGAGATTTATAAAATGCTCTTAATGTAAGTTCAGTTTTTGTAGTTTTTGCTTGTTCTTTAAACAGACTTGTACTAAGGCAAGTCCACTGCAGTATTACTCTAACTTTCCAGTGGTGTATGATGGTTGGTGCTTTAGTACCCTGTTTCTGTCCCCACAGGTTTCCTAGGATAGCAAAATGATCCACTTTTCGTCAATTGGAGTGAGGATTATTGATAAATTATATGAATTTAGTGTTTGCATGGTAACAGTAACCTAATAAATACATACTGATATGTAGTAAGGCTAAATCAGAGGCAACACCCTACCTGCCTGAGAAAAGTGTTTTTCTCAGTAATCCATGCAGGCAAGATGATTAAAAGCCTAAATCGTGAAGAGAGGCTGATGGCCTTGAGGGAGTTTGCTAAGGAAGTTCATAGATAAATCTGACTCCCTGTGGATTACGTTGTGCTCTCTGATTCCTTACTGCTAAACCCAGGTGCCCCCTCAGAAACATAAATATGACATCAAGTATGTCCAGCACCAACTGGCCAATGATGTTTTGATTTCAGTGCTCATACCTTACACTACTTAGAAACTTCCTTCCTATTTCAGCACATTCAAATAATGTGACAAAAATTCTGGTTTTGGATTCTTCCCACCCTAACCATGTAGTCCATTGTGCCCAGTGTTCGCTGGTGTCCCTCACTTGCAGAACTATCTATCCTACAGCTAAAAATTACTTCATTTGTATTCATGGCTTCAAAATTTTTGGCACTGTGTCCTTGGGTTAGACTGAAATTGGAAGAAGCTATTCTGTTTGGTTTGGAGCTGGTTGAAACCTTGCAACAATAGTTGGTTTCCAATGCTTTTACCATGTGTTGAGACTAGTCTTGATGCGGTGTTAAACAAGAACACTAGCCTAAAGCTAAACGTTGTTAACTTTTGCAGATGTTTCTGACTTTAAACCCAACAACAGTCTGAATGACAAGTCACTATCACAAGTGACTGCTGACTGTGACAGATATATTTAACACCTTGTTTTGGCAAAGTAGAGAAGAGAGGAAAATGGTGTCAAGATGGGGCGAATTATATTCCTATTCGTGTGGAAGAATTCAAAGGACTTGGTAACTGTATGAAGTAGTGCAGAAGGGACAGTGTGAACACAGAGAAACAAAGAGAGGTACTTTCATGTCCACATTTTTTTTCTCCCAAGGATTTTCTTAGGAAGGAAGAGATGTTTGGGTGCCATAAGGTGGGAATTGCCTTCCTGCAGCAGTTTTGTAGTACATCATTCAGAGGGAGACAGGTTCTTCATCAGGATAAATATTTGAATTAGTACTTGCCTTAGTGTAAGACTTCCAGTGGAGTGTGATGACTTAAGTTTCTTCTGTTTTGTAACAGATGCTATAAACACAACTTATGTTTACCTTGTGTTTTATGATCTTTCAAGTATGTGAAGAAATAACCTGATTCTTTTGAACAAATATCTTTTTTCTATGAAAAAAGCTATCTTTTATATTATTTTCAGGAACGTTACACTTGTCCAAGTCTGACTGTGCACCCAAGAGAGTCTGTATTTGCTGCTCAGACAAATGGAAACTACGTGGCACTCTTTTCTTCCCAGCGACCTTACCGAATCAACAAAAAGAAAAGATATGAAGGACATAAGGTATCTTTCTTTGCTGAAATTTAGTATTCAAGTCTACAAGAAAGAAAACAAGTATCTGATAGTGTTGAACTATAAGTGAATGGTAGATGTTAACTGGCTTGCTGCTTTTTCCTGTATTTTAATCGGTTTTGAGTTATACGCACTACCTACTTATTGGAAAACTTTGTGAACAGTTAATACCTTGATGAATTATTTGCTATACCTATGTCTTAATACATAACTGGAGAAATCATTGTATGTTTATTTGGAGATATGTTTTTGTACCGTGTTCACTTTCAGCAGATCATAGTGAACTTAACTATTTGGGATCAGGAGTTTACACTACTGTTTATTTTCACAGGTGGAAGGATTTGCAGTGGGCTGTGAGTTTTCTCCAGACGGAACACTTGTGGTGACAGGAAGTTCAGATGGCAAAGTGTTTTTCTACAACTATCACACTGCTAGGGTTGTTCGCACTTTGTCTGCACATAGGGAGGCCTGCGTGAGTGCAACATTTCACCCCGTCTTGCCATCGCTCCTTGCAACATGTGACTGGGCTGGAGAAATCAAGATCTGGCAATAAGAAGCCATACTTACTGTTCAGGATGTCTCCTGTGAGCCTATCAAAGGCATAGGGACTGATGTTTCAGAATGGAGAAATCAAGGTATGCAATGTGAATTTTAGTTATAGGTAGAAGTGATTGTTGTGGGGTGTTTTGTTTTTTTGTTTTTTTGTTTTTTTTCTTTTTTAAGGGCTAGACAAGCATCAGTGTGTTTCAATAGAAAACAGCTTCCTTTACACACAGGAAAGTATGTGGGCTTGCCTTTTTTGGAAATAGGTTGCCTTTTGATCAGCTCAGCTTATTGTAAAATGCAAGAGATTCATTTGGGATTTTACGTCTTTAGTGTAATAGAATTCTAAGGTAAGAATTTCAAGATATCTTGGAGTTAATTCTGAAAGTCAATGTGTTAGTGTTCTCAATCTCATACAACAAACTGTAAATATTTTTACTAAAAAATAAAACCCTATTTTATATGGTGTCTGTATTTCTTTTTTATTCTTGTTGCTCATAACAAGTTAGTACTTAAGACTCCCAGGGAATCAATACTTGGGAGAAAATCAATATGCAACCTTACAAAGGCCTAAAAACAGTAGTAAAAAGAAATCCTATAAGGAATATGGGAAGATTGCCTCATTTCCCCATACTTCTTCATTCTTTATATATTATCATGTTAGAAAATTGTTGCCAGGTTATTCTCTGGAGGGGGATGCTTATTGATCCTGTCAGACCCCATCCCATTCAGATGGGAGCTGGTCCATTCTGCAGCAAATAGAAAATTCATTAAGCATAACTCTGCATTTGTGTATGTATAGATTGCTTGTAAATACATTTTTAACTTTACATTCCCAGAACTTGCACTGCTTGAGTCTGGAAATCATTATAATATATTTTGTGTGTGTCTGTGTACACTGACAAACACATATTACATAGAAAATATGAATTCTCAACCTTAATTCTGTATAAATATAACATTATCATGCAGTAAATGCTATTAGCTTGGCTAATGTTGCTCGGACAGGTCTATAAAGTTATTTTAATCCAGAGGGTTGTTCTGAGTAAATTGTCTCTGTCATAGAACCCATAAAGTATGTGTATTAGTAATGTTTCATGAGTAGCTTTTATTCTTTCGACCTGTTCTTACACAAATACAGAAGCTCTTTACCATTTCGTACATTTACTTGCATAAAATGAGCTTTTTGGAGAGAGTTTTCTGGAAGACTCTTGCACATGGCATATTTGAATTAAGTAATGAGGAAAATGTACTCAATTTGTAGTTTGTGTTCCTTTTAGCTTAAACATAAGCCTGAACCAAGACTTTAGAACTAGTTGCACTTTTAGATTATTTGAAATGTGGATCCAAATATTGTGGCTTAAAAATGTGTATAGTCGATCTTTTTATCAGCAACTATGATGACTATCAGCAGTTATATTTTAACAAGGAGTACTGAATTTTAGGGAATCTTGCTAGAGGATTTCTCTCTCTCTCTCTCTGTCTCTCTCTCTCTCTCTGTCTCTCTCTCTCTCTGTCTCTCTCTCTCTCTCTCTCTCTCTCCAGACTGTTCTCATTTTGTTTTTTCCTTTATTTCCCCCCTGTTAGCTGTTCCATAGTAGCCTGGATTCTGCACTGCTATTCTTGACCGTCTCAAGCATACAAGCTAACTGCACTCTTTAAGTGATGACTGGTTCAGTGATTTGATGAGTTACTCCTATTTCAAGCTGTGGGACTAGGTTTTATGGGCTTCTTTCTAGATAATCTCCATAAATGTCAAAAGGAGTTCAGCTGAAAATTACAGGCTAAGTGCCTATTTTTTGGCAGGGTGAGTAACAACTGTGCTGCATTTTCGAAGAGTCTCTGTATCTCTTTCCAGTTATTTTTGCCCTAAAGGTGCTATTGCTGCTTTAAAACCCTTGGTAATGGGTTGTCTCTATGGGCAGTGCTCTAATATATCCTTTTATCTCTTCAAAAGATTATCTTGGGCTGTTAGGTGATTAAACGCGGTACTGAAAGGCCTCTAATATAAATGTAAGTCCATGTCTTATTGAGTCAGCTTGCTTGATGACTGCTGTATATCTGAATGAAGCTACTAAGAAAGATTGAAGCTGAGAGAGGCTCTGGGTAGAGTGAAAGATTTTAGAGAATAATTCAGTAAAAGGGGAATCATTGCCCATGTTGTATAGAAAAGTAGCCTCATCTTGTAATACTATCCATGTTCTTAGAGTTTATGTCCTGAGGCAAAGGCCTAATACAGATTCAAGTGTCTGGCATTTAAGCTTCCTAGAATACATTGCAAGTATAAATTTCAGACAATTTATAGGGGGGAAAAAAGCTTACATTTAAAGCGAGTAGAGAAGAATTAAAAAAAAAAATTAATGGTGTTTAAAAAAAAATGATAGTGCATAATTTTAAAGGAATTTTGAAGTTAGTATTACATTTGTGTCAGATTTTCAAAATGCTTGGAAGTTGAGATCCAGGCGGTTTTATAATTCAGTGAAATAATATTCAAAACATTATCTTGGTAAAGTCTTTCTAATGTAAAACTGATTAAAGCACAGACCAAAATATAATTATTGAAAATATTTTAGCAAGGTAGTATTTTAAGTTGATTTTAAGTTGTTGTTATGATTCAAAGATGAATTCTTCCTTACAATCTTATGTAATGAACTCTAATCAAAAAATACCCACATTGCTCTATCATTCAGCAATTACAAAATACTGTTTGGGCTGAAAATAAGGATTGTTACGATCAGAATAATTTTTAAGGAATATAATAAAATATTGGTTAATCCAATTCATAAAATGATAATCCAGAAATATTTGAATCTTGCTTTGAGAGTAGTTCTACCTTTGTTCTAGCTCTGTATATTGGATCTAAACTAACGATCTTCATTTTGAGATGATCTGGGCTTTGTCAATAAGACAGATTTGTTTTACTCTATTTTGCACTGTATGAAAAAGTAATAATGCCGCACTCTACCACATTATTATTTACTACTGGAGCATTATTAATTTAGTGTGTCAGAGGATGCAAATTACTCAGCTATGCCCTTATCTCAAAAACCTGCTAATTAACAGGCAGTTACTAGAATCACTCTGTTCGCTCAGCTGAAATACTGTTGATGACTCAAAAAATCCCTCCACTATATGCCTCATCAGGAAAAAATAAGGTATGGCAAGGCAATGGAATGACTTTTCCCGTTGGGAAAGACACATTTAAATCTATAAGATTATGGCAGGACAGAACAAAACCAGAAGATCAGAAAATCACGGGATTGCAAATTTTCCTTTATCTCACTTTTCAGTTGAAAAAAATGCAAAATGTCTTAATATGTACTCTGGTTTCACTGCTTTACCTTCAGTTTATTAATCCCATCCCCTCTTAGAAATTTCTTGCATTCTCATTGTTTCATTCTCAATTTTTCTGTCCCTTTGTCAGCACCTTGTCTTCTGCATTCAGTTTTCTAGTAGTTTGTGCTTGCATTGTGTTCATTTCCTTGTCAATACATTGCTTTTTATTTTACTAAGTTCTCTCTTTGGCCTTTCAGGCTTTCATTCCAGCTGTCCTTACAAAGGTAGGCAGAAGTTCCAAAATGCTTGCGCTCCATTCTCTTTCTCTGCTTTCCAGCCTTAATAAGACATTGTCCTTTTAGATATTCTCAGCTCTTTCCTCACTCTGTTTTCTATCTGCCTTTGGTTACTGCTTTACTGTCTTGTAGGTGCTTTCTGTTATAGGCTCTCCTGGAAGTTGCATCTACATCAGTGTTGTAGTTTGCTAGAAATGCACTTTTTGGGAAAATAAAAAATCTCCCAACTTTTGTCACTTTATAATGCTTCCGCCCTCCCCCTCCCCTGACAGAGTGCACAACAGCATTTCTTTCAGATGAAACTAAACCAAAAGATGAGCTCCAAAAGCATATTTAATGTGTGCCAACTGATGGGATTAGAGAAGAGTTACTTTAAAGTATCTCCTACCCCCGAAGGCATGTGGTTTAGATCTTGGATTCTCAGAAATAAATGAGCGAAGCTCTACAAATTACTCTTGCTGGGCCATACTACTTGCTAATGTAGATGTAGCCTCAGTATTTTCGAGGAGCCTTTGGCATGTTCCCTTTTCTTTGATATGTTTCTTACCTGTCTCTTTATGACTCACCCTTCTGTTCAGACTGGCCATATCTCTGATATTTTCACACTTCAAAGGCTGGAAATAAGGGAATTTGATTTATGAATGGTTGGGGGGGGACCTAATGAAAGAAATACTTGATCTCGAGTGATAGTAAAACTTCACAGTAAAACAAAGTGACCCCTGCACAGAATCTGATTAGTTCTTGCACATGTGAGGCCCTGCTCTCTGCGTTTAGGCAAAGCAGAGCAGAAACAGAGCAGGAGAGCAAAGGAGAATGGATATAGCTAATCGCAGAACACGAGAAGGAAATATGAAGAGCTTGATACAACTGATGCATACATTTTTAGGAACGGCATCAGAGATACATTGTATCAGGCCTTGAAAGTGAGGGTAAGCATGAGACATGATTAAAACAAACCAGAACGTCTATTTCTTAGGAGGCATTTAGATTTTACAACAGTGTTTGTTAATAAAGAACATACTGCACTTTTGGCCAAGGAGGGTGGCCATTCAGAAACATTTAACAACCTCTGGGGATGCCTGGCTGAAGCGAAGCTGGCAGATGCGTCAGCTGAGCACTGCCTCCTGCAGCAGGCCGGGTCCCTAGCGTTCTCCAGTGTTCTTAGCGGGCTGCTTGCGACTTCAGGGGAATTGCAAAATTTACCTGAGAAGCTGTATGCTTTCCTGGGCAAGTGGCATTTTGAGAGCTTTACAGAGAAGGTAGCAGAGACGTATGTTTTGTAATTAAAGATAACCCTTTTGGGATTCAAGCTCCTCTCATAATTTGGATTAGATCTCTGGTTTCTACTTAAGAAGTGCTCTTTTTAATAATCTTTTTATTTATGATGTTTTTCTTGGTTTTGAACATGCTTGCTAAGGTGTTACATTAAGTACATACCTTTAGGAATTTTTGCTGTTTACTGTGTTTTAAATACCTTTCAGATAGAGTGGAATTTGGGAGCAACAAATCCGAGGTTTTTCTGATGGTTTCAGCAATATCTTCTCTGACTTTATAACTCTGTATTTAAGATGCATGTTCTCTCTGGTGCAGATGAAAGTAAAATCACTGTAATTACTAAAGATGTGCCTTGTCTTGTGAAATGAAAATGCAAGCACATTTGGACTTGGACAAAACATAATCCTTGGTTTAAACACTTGTATTTTGTAAACACTTGTTTACAAAATGACCAGGTCTTCAGAGGCTATAATACTTATGAAAGCCCTGTGTTAAAATCAAGATGTGATTATTTCAATACCTGATATGCAAAGTGGCCTTTCAACAGACATTGCTACCATTTCATTCACCGAGTAGAAACTCCAAATTTCTTGTTCTAGTGTGACTGTTTAGTGGGTGTGTGCCTTGGCACTGGGGAGACTGCTTTTTTGCTCTTGAAATAGGGTTGCAGGTATAAATAATGGAGAAATAGGGTTGCAGGTATAAATAATGGAGGAAGAATAAGCTGACTTTCTTTTCTTCCCATTTTCTTTACTCGCTGCTTCCCTACTTGTTTTAATGTGTGCTGGAGCATTCCTACAGTCCTAAAAAGCCCATCAAGTTTGCCTTTGCAATGTGTTTGAAAATATGTTTTATATAGGTATCTACCAAGGGAGGTTGTTGAAACATGAATTTCATTTCATGATCTGCATGGAGATCTGGACTAAGAACAGCTTTAGATTAGATTTTCTAAATCCGCTAGGAAGATTTCTGAATAAACTTCATTCCCCAGTCTGAAATTTAACTTCTGGGAAAG
>NW_010584418.1:225755-297394 GCF_000705375.1 Tinamus guttatus | reverse complement strand
TGACTTCTACTGAAAGGGTCTTTCAATTGCCCAGCAGAAATTTCTCTTGAAACAAGTTGACTAGAACTGTGTTCAGGTTTTTTATTATTATTATTTTGGCCACTAAACTCTGTAACTTTGATCTGACTATATCATTTTTATTCAAGTCACAAAGCCTTTTTCAACACACCTTTTTACCAAATTCCTCCAGTTGAATAAATTTCCATTTGCAAGGATTTAATTATTTGTGAATCTGTGATCTTTATTTGTGAATCTGAGATCTTCATCAAATGCAATGATCGTTTGAGGCAATAAAAAAACTTATTCATAAGAGAACTTTTAAGAGCAGAATTTTGGCAATAATTTGAGTAAATTAAAGCAAAAATATCAATAGACTCTTCAAACATTTTAAAGATATTTTTATAGGGATGTTATTTTTCTTCGTAACACAAGGGCTCATCATTTGCTCCTGAAATTAATAGCTCTGTTTTTATTTTTAGCATTCATAATTAAACATTAATTTGATCTCTGAATACTTACATTTCAAATTGTGCAATCATTCCCTTTTGAGCAAGTGCTGTTCTAAATCTCAGTGAGCAAAAATCATGACGATTAAATACATTTGAAGTGTTACTGTGTTATCTGGATGATTTATTTTTGCATTCATGCAGGGCCTCATCCAATCTATGCTGAAGTTGCTGTTGGTCACATATGACTCAAGAGGAATTCCAATAGAGGTTTCTGTATAACACCACTGTGCAAATCTAGCTACTCTTGAGTTCCTACACAAATCTCTTGTTCCCTTTCAAATGCAACTCCCATCACATGTCTCAAGAACTGTTTTGCCCCTACTTGTTTCTCTGCTTCTAATATTTCTCTGCTTGTCTCTCCTTAACACTGCCTCCTCAGGGCAAGAACTGCCTTGTTTCTGAATGTCTATAAAGCACACATCCTGTCATAGGCCCAATCACCAAAACGAAAGCAGCAACAACAACGAAAAACAAACCCCCAAAACTGTTGACAGAAGACCTTCACTATAAACCAGACAAAACTGGGATCTGAACATACTAAAACGTGGCTGTCTGGGGCATGTATTAGGCCAACAGGAGCATCGTTAACCTCTGTTTTGAATGTCACTTTTGATCAGTCAAAGAATATGGTGATTTATGAAAAATGAAAGCATAAAACATTTTCTGCTTATCCAGGATACTAGTGTTATGCCTTGTTTTCCAGAAACTGTAGCCTTCCAAAGAGGTGGGTTTTGTTTTGTAGAAATGATTGTTAAAATGTGCAGCCAAGTGAGATAAAGCTTTTTTTCTTTAATACCTCTGTGACCTTTTGGTTGCATCTAGGACTCTTCTGGTTTCTTCCTGCAATACACTATAAAGTTAAGCCTATGTTCTTTTTATCACAATTGTTATAGGATGAGAGTTTGTGGAGTTTTGCTCACAGAGGACCACTTCACAGGAGCAGAGGTGAGAAAAGCACAGGGTGAGAAAAGTATAATGCATGTGCTACTTCTTTCGTATTCCTCTTAAGACAGCCCCAACTGCTGGGTTTCCTTTTGGGTCCCTTGAGCGCTAAGGCCTGTGGCCTGCCTTCCTCTTGAAAACTGAGACCCAGTTCCATCCGAGCAGTGTGTCATCACAGGAACTGGCAGGTCTTGCCTGGCTTCTTGCTGGCCTGCAGAGTGTTAGGAGGGTCCAAAATAGGTAGTGATGGGGATTTTTTGCTTCTGAAGGGCTGACAGTTTTGAGTTCTCAGCGCTAACCCGTATGCTCATACAGCTGAAGTAGCCCTGTGACTGCTAACAGGGTCACAACCACAACTGGCTGGTTGAAGAGGCTCCTATTTAAAGGTCTTTTTGCCAAATTTGTATAGGACTTCTTGGTCTGCATTTCTGAAATTACTGATGGAAAGTTTTGGGAGATTTGGTGGCTGATGTTTTCAAAGGGTGTGCAGGCTCTGGACTAAACATCAAGCACGTTCTTGTGTGCAAATACTGCTTGAAGGAGGCCTTGATGACAGTGGTACTCTACCTTGCTCATGTCATCGTCTGCGAAGTATTGAAGCATATGTACATGGTGAGGCCCATCACCTTCTTCAGAGAAGTTGGTCTTTAGCCTTTCTAAGCTGGCTTTTGCAGAATTAGTGGGAAATAGACGCAGCCTAGCATTTGGTAGAATTTTCAGGAAGCGTTTTGAAAACTTTAGTAATTAAAAAAAGAAATAGAGCTAACAGGCTGTCTTGCAACTCTATTATGAGCAGGAAAGATCATGAGAGTCAAAATTCCAGGAAACTTGACACATCCAATCCCAGTCTGGTGCAGCTGGGGACTACACAAGCACTGTTCTGCAAAAGGAAATTGTCACAGGGAAAACACCATCAGTAAGGAGATTGTTTTAGAAGAGGGAGTCCTTTACCTTTCAAGGAATCACACTACCAGACTGACACATTCTTCCTCATGCCCATGTTGTTGTGCAGTTTTGCTTATTGATCACATTCTGGCTTTAAATTGTGCTTTTATTTGTGTGGTGGCCTGTCCTCCTGTTAGTCTTTCCTGTGGCTGGGTAAGAAATATCTATGTAACTCTTATAACAGAGCCAATTTCTCAGGTTACAGACTGCATGTACTTGCTGTAAGGCTGAGATTCATTTGTATTATTAATTTATATTATTTAATGATAAGGAAATTGTCATAATTTCAGTATTGGGAATAATGCATATAATATTGCAAGCTTTGTGGTGGAAAATATCTTGCCCCTAGTTAGAATTTGGGTTTACAGGCAAAAAGAAACAAGCACTCTGGCAAAAAATGTTATTTTTCTAAGCCATATGATACAGCAGTCAAATGGAAATTTGCTTGTTAAATAGAATTTGGAGCAGATTGTTGTAAGCTGGTGAGATTGTGCTGATAATGATCATGATGTCTAGTTTTTCTGTAGTTTGCATTCTAGTTTGTCCAAACTCTGGAGTAATTCTTATGTGACAGAGATGTGCAGGGCAATTAAATGTGATGGTCTACAGCCAGGTAGTATAGCCTGTGTATCATCAGTAGTTTTAAAGTGAGCCCTAGTGCCTTTATAGGATTTGGTGTGTGGGTTATCCCTAGGATGGCTAGAGGCATGAACTGAATGTGCTGTAAATAAACTGTGGCATAAAAGCTTTCATTACTGTCCAGAAAATGGAGAAAATACTGATGAATGTTGAAATAAGAACATCTGATTGCAGTGGGTAACACCTACCTGACAGTCATAGAGCTGGAGCAAAATAAAATTCAGTCAGCTCAGCGAGGGAGAAACCTGCTTGTGACACCACCATTAATTGGGAATAGTTTTGTAGAGGTCAATGGAGTTTTTCTATAACACTTTTCACCTTTGGTCTTCTGAGGGTCTGCTGCTGTGATGTTCATTTCACAGATGTGGAACTAACACAGAAGGACTCAGGGAGACCCTCAGGGTGTCGCAGAGAGTCCATAGAACTCGGAACTGACTGTCTCTCCCCTGATTTCCAGTCTCTGTAATGCCTGGATTTCAAGCAACAGGCTTGCAATAATAATCATAAATCTAACAGCAGCCTGGATCTTGAGAGTCTGGGATGTCCCCAGATTCCGTTGCTTTTCCCTGTGTTCTCTTTAGTTGCATTTCGCATATCACAAGACATGTAAACATGCCTTTTATTTCTTTTTTTTTGCCTCTCCTTCCCTCTCCCCCCAGCTGTGCCATTGCTTGCATTATGCATGTCAAAAATCTTGCAGAAAGAATTGTTCCTTTTCATAGAAGCTGTATGGAGCAGAATTTACTCAAGCAAAAGAACATTTGAGAAATCAGAACAACCCTAAAGTACTAAGGTTTAGGTAGTGTGGATGGTGCTAGCTGAAAAGGTACAGATTTGTCAAGGTAGTCTTGTGGAGGGATATTTAGTGGCTTTTAAAAATTTATTTCCTTTGTCTATTCCTAGATACTAATTGCAAGCCAGTAAACTGAAGTTGTTAAAGGGTTCCCCTGCCGTGGTAGAGCCTATAGAAACTTGAGCCTAAATGCTCTGTAGTAATGTTGGGGAGTTGTGTGTTGAGGTGATTGCTGCACTAGTGTGCTCTTCCAGTGTACGAGGACTGCGTAAGAAGAGATGCCTAGGAAGAGAAAAGAAGGGCTCAGTAATAATGTGCTTTCTGCAAACACTTAAGGGCTGTCAAAAGTCCATACCAAATCTCCTGGCTCCAAGGAACTCTGGATTTCATCTTTTCTTAAACCTAGAGGTCCATAAGGACTGAAGGTCAGGATCACACAGTGGTGGAGCAATTTCTCTGCAGGTAAGAGGATTTTCTTAGGGGAGCTAGAATGAAGGATAGGCAACAACATGGATGTCTAAAGAAATTAAGCTAATTGAGATGAGATCGTGAGATGAACATGTCTTATAGCTAATTAAGTGCTGTTTTCAGACTTAAGCAGTGTAGTTGGCCTAGGAATGCTGCCGTCCACCCTATGTGCCTTTGCAAGGACCTTAGAGAAGGCTGTCTGTGCTTGGTCCAGTCTGTGAGGTATGCTCAATTCTGCAGTGAGGTGTTGTCAGCTAAGGGACTGGCCTATGAATAGGAAATTGCAGATTTTACATCCAAAAGGAAAAAAATGAAGATGAAAAAACAGACAAAAAATCCTCACATATTTGGTAAAGCTAGACAGGTAATGCAATATGCATAGCCTGAGCAATTACAATCAAGAGGCTATTATGTCAAGTACTGTATAATCAAGTAATAAGAGACAATCCATCCTTCATAAGCTTACACTATTAAAAAATTATCCCAACTTTTTGTAAAAATAAACTGCACGTTTCAGGCAAATCAACTTTGTGACAGGGCTCAGGAATTGTATGTGTGTTTTCCTAAGTTGCAGGTTAGGCTGCTTAGGTGGAAGCAATGCTTTCTCTCTAAACAAACTTACACCTCAAAACAGAATGCTCTTAGAAGTGAGAGACAAGTGGAGCCATAAGGAGTTCAAACAAGAAATCAAGTTTAATTGGTGCAGTCTAGAGTGCCATAAAGCGCATTTCATCTTCCTCATCAATTGGGAATGAAAGAAAAGTAAAAGACTGTCTAAATCTTTTTTTTAAAAAAATAAATAAAACAGGGCTTCTGCAAAGTGCGATTTTTACTGCATTTGTTGTGTTTCTACACCTTGGCTTTCTGGGCTTTGAGATCTAAGTAATTTCAATTAGACCATTTCTTCCTAAGTGATAAATGCACTTCTGTTCAAGTGTGGAGAATTGCTTTTCAGTATTGGCACAAGTCAGGTGGCTCTGGGCAGGACTTGACAGCTCTAGCAAAAAAACATATCACTGTAGCTTGCATAATATGATTTTTTTTTTTTTTTTTAAGAGTGGGAGAAACAAAATGAAAATAGTGTGCACTGCTAAAAGCCTTTATGGGCTTTTTCATAGTGTATTCTAAAGATCAAGGAAACACGGTAAATGTGACTAGAATATCTTGTTGCAGTTGTGCTGAACTTACACAGCCGTCATCTAACTTTGCCTGAGTTCGGTTATCTACCCTGCAACTTGTCAGAAAAAATCATGTTGATTGAAAACAGCAGTCCACAAGTTTTCATTTCAGGGCTTTGGGGATAAGAGCGTTTGCCCATCCTGTTGAGGATAAAGACTATGAGGAGCTGAAGGATCATTGAAATAAATTGTCAAATTACTGTCAAGTGAATCATATTCCCTGAATTTATCTCCTTTCAAAAAATAATCCCACCAGAGTGAAATCTGTTAACTTCACAGTTAGCAATGCTGTTAATGTTGTTATCTGTCTTGTTAGGTCAGTGGTAGCTAATGTCCTCAAGGTTACATGCCCTGGGATTCAGTATAGGCTTCCTCCTTGTGTCTTACTACATAGCCCAGGCTAAGAGGCTTTCTGCTATAGGAATAAGGTAACTGAGGGCTTAACTGGGAGCCCACTGAAATCCACAACCCATATATGATGAAAATGTTTTTATTCTTTGTGATTTCTTTTATGATGCCACATGTAAGGAACTGGAATGGAAAAGGATGCTGTCTGGCACTGATATTACAAAGTTAATTAATTTGGGACTTGCCTCTGCTTCTCTAAATCATAGAGCTGTCATTGCTCAGATAGGTACAGTAAATATTACCATAGTTCTGCAACTCATGCATGTCTGCTCTGGTGTGTAAATCACAAAGGAAAAAATCTAGATAGGTGGATAAATTTAAATATGAATTCATTAGAGTTGATTTTAAAAATACGATTTTTTTTCTGAAGAATCATAGAATATTACTGGTATACCTACCTGTGCTGGGAGTGCTGCTAAGAATGAATTTAATTGCTATCAGGGATCTTTTTTTTTATTATTATTTTCCTCTCTTGCATCAGTTGCACTTTTGGCCCATGCAGAGAGAGACATTCACCTTATTGTGGCATAAAATAACTGTCTGTGTGGATGATTCTTGAATGTTCTTGCAGCATGGGTGCTGCAGAAACCTAGTGTGCAAAATTATTTTTCATCCTAGATCTTAAACAGTGCTTTTAGAGAGATGAATCTGATTCAAACAAAATATTCCTTTAATGGAAGGCAGTTCTGTACCTGAATAAATCAATGGAAGCCAGTGAAAGAAGGATGAGTTCTTCTTGATGGGGGATGTTGCCTGTGCTGGTGTTGGTTACCCTTATTGTTAGTGTTTCCTTAATGGGATTTAGTGAGGTATTTATGTCAAGGTCTTGAGCACTGCAATGCTGCCTAAGGCACTGTCAGGACGTCTCAAGGATTCAGACTTGTCTTTACCGCTAAATCAAATTATAATAATTCTTAAAGATTCAGTCAGGGTTATGGCAGGTAAATTCCTAACACGTTTGCCCTAGTAATTGTTGTGTTAAGCATTAAATTATACATACCTGTGATCAGGTAGTTTTTAAAGCATTACCAAAAGGCCTTCATTAAGACTACCTATTATTCTCATCAAGTGGCTATCCTCTTTTATGCCATAATTGGTACAATGCAGTCTATAAATCATATTCTGTCTTCATTTTCTCAGTGTCCAGCCCTTTATCTTCCAACTCCAGGCTTGTCTATATTATACTTAACTATTTTTTTCTCATCTCTGTAATAAGATTGCAGTTTGCATCCGTGCAGTGTAGCAAGGCTTGGCATGAGCAATGCAAGCTGGTAGCACCAGTGAGTCTTCCAGAGACTCCCTGGACAATATGCTGATTGAGAAGGGCATTCAGAAAGTACTTATTAAACACTTAGTATTAAAGTTGTGTGAGACTGCTAAGTTAGAAATGTGGTCCTGAAGTCACATGGGTACTGAATTTAGCATATATGAAGAATTTAGTTATGTTGATATAAGCTGCTACCTTTTAGTCTAGCAAGTTGATTATCTTTTCATGTTAAATGGAAGAAAGACAAAAATCTGATGGCTTGTTAAGTTAGAATGATTAGGTGATTTGCCAGAATTATGCTGCTTAATGAGCAGGTGTGAGGTCATGTTTAATAAGTATTATAATTATTGTAATAGCATGATAAGCATTAATATAAGTTGAAATTAGATTTAAATGGAAAATTTAGATAACCTGCAAGAATTAGCCCAATGTAAAATTTAGCAAATGCTTGGGGACACTAATATGTAAAGTAGATAAGATATTTTAGATCTGCATTTTGCTGGATGACATCCATTAACCTCTAACTTATCTTGCTTTAACAAACCTAAGAGGTTGAATTACCTACAAATGTGGCTAAGGGCACAGACAATAGTTGTGAGCTGTTTTAGCTTTGTCTTGTGCCTGGATGGAGATGATTTCTTTGAATTTATGGCAATAAAGACATGTTAATTCATATATCTTATTTCTCCAAAGTGAACGGTGGTGATTTCACAGGGACAAAACAAAATGTAACAAAGCTGGCTGTTCACTGTTCAATCTGAGCACCGTGCATTTGCATGGTCTCTAACTTTGAGTTTTGCTTTTGTCAGATTTTAAACCTGGGAAAATGAAAGACAGCAAGAGAAACCCTACTGGATATCAAGTTTTCCCTTGTGATTCCTGGGAAGGAGGGAATTCTTATCTGCCCCACTCTATTAATCAGAAGATTGTAGGGATTTGACTTTGCAAGATCTTGTGGATACTGTATGGGACAAGTTACTTTATGAAGTAAGACTTTGTAAGACAAAAACTTAGTAAATCCATTAGCAATCTGAAACTTAAATTGAAGATCTATTTGTTAAAATTGCTTTACTGTGGGGAAATATTTTAATTATTTTGAGGCAATTAAGAGATTATGGGAATAAATTTATAATGTAGATAATGGTTTTTGCAGCTAAAGCTTAACATTAGTGCTGTGGTTTGGAAAATGGAGATAGAGCACTTACACACATAACTGCTGTTGTAGAGGATTAAAATATATGGCTTATGCTTAAGCAAATTCTCATGGCACATAGTGGATCTGTAGATAATGGTATATCCTTTCCTGTTGCATCATTTAGGACTTTATTCAGCAGAACATTTAAGTACACACTGAAATCATTTTGAGGTCAAGTTTCTACTCTACGCTTATTACTTCATTTAGAAAGCACTTTGGGGAGAGTTAAGATAGACTGAGAAGTGATAAATGTAGCTTTGTAAAAGAGAAAGCCTTGGGATTTGAAGGTTATTAAAGATCCTGCACTGAAAGTGGAGAAGAATTGCAATAGAAGTTTTTATGGGATGGAGGAGAAGGCTTTTTTTTTTTCTCCCCTCCATGAAGACCTAAAAACGGCAAGTAAAACGGGCAAGATTGAACCTCCATTGGACATTTGCCCTGTGCACAATCACTAATGTCTTTCACTGCATTCAAGTTATTCTCTTTAGCTATAGCTAACAAAAACAGATAGCAATTAAGAGTATAGGTTTACTAATATGGTCATGGGGAAATATCGAAGTGAAAATAAAATGAGAGAGAAGTCAGAGTGAAGGCTGTTATATAATGACTGAATTGCTAGACTTTTTTTGAAACAGTGAGACCTTTAACAAATACATGGAGTAAAGAAAGGGGAAAAGGATGAAAACCCTCTGATATTGTTGTTGATATAACACTCTGTAGACAGGAATGTACCAGTACAGAATATATATGGGTCAGCATGTCTGGCTCATGGTCATGCTTATGCTGAGGACTGAAGCTAGAGCTAAGGTACTCTTCAAAACTGCATCAAATTTCTTCTAAAAAGTAACATAGATCTTAAAAGCTGGAGATAGATGCTGTGTGGGAGTTATGGGCCTAGAAAATTTGCTACTGTGGCACCTCAGATCTAAAGAGGGTGAGAGGGGTGTTGAATTCTGGCTTATTTGCATTTGAAATTCTGTGCAGCAGAACTGACCGAACTAGCACAGGACAAGATTGCCAGTAAGGGGGAAGAAGAGCACAAACTAACCCTGCAGGGCTCTAGCATATTGTGAGCAAACACAAAGCTCCTTGTGAACATTCAGTATTTTATGGGAAAGTGATGACAAAGATACCACAAACAGGAAGTATTCAAAAATGTAAGTGATAAGTCAGAAATAAACATGTACCAGAATAAAATGTGCTCTTCTGATGGAGCTGTTAAAAGGTGGAGAATTTTCCAATTCTTTTTCTAAGTATTTTATTCCAATAATTAATCACACTCATGGCTGGAAATTGTACATGGGAAATGAGGTATTGGCTTCAGCCTTCAACAGTTGACTCCTGTTGTGTTATTCTTTGGTAGATTCCTGAGACTTTTTTTTTTCTTTTTTCTTTTTTTTTTTCTTTAATTTTTTTGGCAGCTACTTGTTAGTCAGGATTTCAGTGTCTGACGACCTTAATGCAGAGTCACTCTGATCTCCTTAGTCCCCTCATTTCCTTGTACTGTCTCTTTATACCTTGGGATTCATATTAAATTATTGTAGTGTGCAGCAGTAGAAAGGTGAGTGGTATTCCCTGAAAAGAATTAGGAACAATTAGAGGCCTGAAGGGAGTCTCTGACAAAGAATGATTGAGAGGACCCAATCTGCATAAGTCTTCCAAGTGATATTGAAGGAGAGAGATCATAATAGTCTGAAAGGATTACAAGGTTGTAAACATGAAAGGAGGAGAGTAATTGTATAGGCAATTAGGATGTTCAAATTAAACAAGGAGAAATTAATCTAAGTAGCTGTACAATCTTGTTCTGTGATAGATTTTGGAGTGAAAATACTTTTTAATTAAAAGTTGTTGGAAGGTGAAAGGATTAGCTGGATAAATTTTCTAGCTTGGAGAAGTAGTTAGAAACTCTTGATTGAAAAAGGCCTGTTTTTGTCAAGGCTCAAATTTGTAAATTTAAACTATTTCTAGATTTTTGAAGAGTTTCAAAAAAGTGATATTTGTTATTCAAAACTACTAAGTTGATATTAGGTTTAGCTTTAACTTTGAGAGAATATTTTTGCATCTGAAAAAATGCATTTGGTGGTCTTGAGTTCATAATGCTTAGGCAGCATTATTTTTATTAGTGAATTGTGCCCTATTTCATAGGTATCTTGTTTTCTTGTCTGGTTCAATATGACTTGGTATGCATCACTGTGATCTATTCCTTTGTTTTTCCCTGATCAGTGTTCTGTGTCATTTACATTTTGGTTTCAGTTTTTGTTCATTAAAACGACATTTCTCATCTTCTGCTTCAGTGCACTGTTGAGGACTTGCCACTTATTTTCATCACATTCTTCCTCTTGGCAAATAATCAAAACAAAAAAAATCCTGTTCTATGTACCTACAAGTCTTGTATATAGACTTTGAATACTTAAATATCCTTTGGAATAGAGATAGCAAGGTTTCCTGGCCGTATGGAGGTATATCAGCTATTTAATAATGCTTGGGGAAAAAAAATATACCTTTTTGTCATTGGGAAAAGCTATTAAAGGCAAATTCTCAGGCACAGGAATGGTGAGTTCTTTTGCTGAAGAACTATTGTTCTGTGTTTCTGGACATAATTTAATGGACTTGTCGTTATTCTTATCTGCATGAATGGAAGATGAAAATAAGATGCTCTGAGAACAATGTTTTAGGTATTGGCCTCCATTATTAATGTCCTTGAGAAAAGTACCCTGAGAAATGCTGATGCCAGGCCTAGCACCCATTTGGTCACAGGGTGTATCTTCATTCTGAAGAGGATATAATTCCAATGTTAAAAATGAACATAAGCGAAAACATAAAAACAATGCAAAGAAAAGCAATCTCTGCCATAGTAAAATCTGAACATCTCTTTTGTGAGAATGGAAGAACATAAAGTAACAGGATATCAAATAGATACAAAATTTCTGCAAGATATTACATATAATTGCTGAAATACCAGTTTAGTGTTGAATAATGAATGATATCATAGAAAGATTGATCTGATACTGTTCTCTGGTTCAGTAAATATTGGGATTTATCATTCTGTAGTTTGCATATTTCTTAGGTAAGATAAAAGATAATTTTCACCTCTTGAATGCCAAACTCTGCTGTTATTGAACAGAAAAAATAATGTTTTGTCTTAGTGATTGTCTAATTTTTTTTATGTTTCAATGAGTCAGCAGCAAGATTTTTTGTTTGTTTGTTTTCCCATCTGCTTTTTATCTAAGGGTTTTCAAGAGGAGATAATGACTTTTCTGGCTCTCCAAGTTTATTTACCGCAGGTCAGATTCTACTATAGAAACAATTGGCCACAGGGAATTTTATTCTGTGTGATTTTTTTTTTTTTCATGAACTTCAGTGGAGTTTTGTGGCATGCTACCCAATGCAAGTAAGCATTGCAGCCCAGAAGCCCAAGGTAATAGCTTTTGCACTGAAGCAAGCCTCACATTTGCATTATGTTGCAGCTTAGTTGAGTGGTATTATTAGCTACCATTGATCCCCACGGTACTTCAACAGATCTCTGAAGAATTATTTCAGAACAGCCAACAAGTATTTGCACACATTAATAATGATCAGATTTTTGTACTGCGCTAAATCTCTGGCCTTGTGTTTTAAGGTGCTTATGTGCGAATTGAGCAGTTCTGATGTACGGGTTCATAGTAGGATGATTTTGAGAAAATTTTCAGAAATATATGTCTTTGAGGATGTAATGAATATTAGATTGACCTTTTAGCTGTATCAGAACTGATTTATCTTCTGAAATAAGATAGAGATTGGAGCTAGATCGGATAGCTAATGTACAGAGGTGTTTTACCTTGCTTGGGCATCCCTTTTTCAAGTACTATGAACATTTTGCTAGACTGATGCTATACAGAACAACCCCATTCATACATATTGCCCAGGACATGTTTAAGAAAGAAAAAAATCAAAACATCTCCACTGGTGTCTTTTATTAAGTAATGCAAAATACAGTATTAATTATGACACTGCATGCATTTTAGACAATATAAATGCAAGCCTACAGAAAATATGTGACAAAGAAACCCTCAATTACTTTTGAGGTAGTATACAAGGGAAAAGAGGAAAGCAGAAACACAGTGGATTAAAAGAACAAAATATTAGTATCACTTTGTGCATACATTAGTCACTCATAAATACATTTGTATGAAATAAGATACAATTCCATTCTCATTAAAAAATATACTTCTTCAAATTCACCTTTCTTGTTTGTTCTGTTTTCACATGACATTTTTATGGTATTTTATCAGGTGGATTTATTTTTTTGTCACTGCCGTTATGATTCTACCCTTTTCCTCCAAGAGTTTAGGCACAGATGGCCTCATGCACAAAAATAAATAAGAAACCTGCTTGAAGGGAAAAGAATTCTGCTCAAATAGCTGAGGATAGTCTAATAAATATCATTTTGTTTATAAAAATATTTCAGGTTTACAAAAGAGGGGAGGGGACAGTCTCCCACGTGGAAAGGATGTCAAGTGAAAAGTGCTTTATAACTTTTTTGAAGAGATTTTTCTTTTAAACATACAGTACCATTATGAATATATATATTTTATAATAATCCTGTTTCCTAGAAGGTTATTGTTCACTAGAAGTATCAAATGCTGTTTGTTTCCTTTTGTGTGTTTTCTTATTGCAGTTTTGGAAGATGCCTAGTTTAGAAGGGTTCCATATAATTGTGCTTTTGTAAGGCTGTCCTTCCGAGTCAAACCAGTACTCCCAGTCCGTTGAAACTGCTGCTGTTTGCTGTGTATACCCGGATGGCTTCCTGGCTCCATGGAAGACTGGTGAACTTCTGATGCCTCCATTGAACTCTGATTGAGGGACTCGGCTGAGCTGTTGGGGCTCACGTCCACATATTCTCTTTTTAATACTGGACTACTCTCGATGTTTTTGCTACTGCATAACTGGACGGTGATCCTTTCACTTTTTTGGTCTCTTGATTCTTTTGTTTTGTAAGTGGACAGCTTGTCCTGTTTACAGCTAGTGCTGATGTCAATATTCAAGCCACTGTCTGTTCTCAGGAAGCAAGAATCCACAAGTCTGCTTTGGCAGATGTCATCTCCTTCTGAGCAGCTATCAGCTTTGTAAGTAGCATAGATGGGGCTTGATCGACTGTCTCCTTTCTTAATAGGGCTGCTGTAGTACTGCTCTGAAAAACTACAGGGTGATAGCCTGCCAGTGTTCCTGTAAGAGTATGCACCAATGTCCTCCACGCTCAACTGCCTCCATCGCCCAGGTAAGTCTTCTTCTGAGAGATGAGTGCTCCTGCACTCATTCCTCATTTTCTGGTTTGCTAGAGCCTGCTGGGGTGTTATGGCTGAGAAATGGAAAGGCTCGTTTGCATAAGGAGGCAGAGTCCTAGTGAAGGTGGGCGAGTTCTCGTTGTCATCAGCAAGCTCCATGTGCTGCACAGGTTTGGACTTGGCGAACCTGGGGCTCCCCTGGTGCTCATAACCTGCAGGTGACTTTCTCTCAAACAGTTCATCTCGGTAGATGGCTTGCTGTGAGGCCGTCAGTGTGTTGGCTTGGGCGTTCTCCTTTTCCTCAGATGTAACACTGAAGCTGGAATAGGAGCTGGATGTTGGTAAAGAGGTAATATACTCTGGGAAGGCTTCATGAGAGAAGCTGGAATGGAAACCATCCTCTTCTACAGTGCTGTCAGTGGAGTTCTGGGATCTGAGGAACCCCACGTCTTTCACCTGTGTGTCCACACTCTGCCTCCTCTCCCTCCTCCTCTCCTCAGGGCAGTAAAGGGCAGTATCGCTACAGTAGATGTCTGACTTGTACTGGGGCCTTTGTCCAAGTTTTCCAGAAGAGTCCTGAAAATTAAGATCCCTGGCAGATGGACTTGACAAATGTGAAGACAGACTGTTTGGATCAGGTTTTTCCAGTACTTTGGCAATGACGCAAGTGGGTATGGAATCGGCGTAAGAAGAGTGGCATAAGGGGACAGAAAGGCTGCACCCATGTTTTTCCAGGTGGATACTGACTCTTTCCTGAAAGTCAGATGGCAACTGTAATATAAAGAGATGACAAAGGGGATAGGAGAAAAGAGTGTGTGTCAGTACTGGTGTCTGCTTGGGCTTACACAGTGTTGATGGATGAGTGCCATTTATAACATTACATTGCTCGCTGTATATGATTCTTGACTAGTGCGTTAATTCATTTAGCAATGGCTGCAATCTCTGTGCATTTCTGAAAATAAATGTAATCAAATGACTTTACTTAACATTTGGAAATTTTCATCAGCTTCCCCACATGGAAAATACTATGAAACCAAAAGGATTCCTTCCAAATTAATTCATATTCCTTAGGAGGGAAAAAACAAACTAACAACAACAAAAAGAAAAACCCAAAAAACTACAGAATGTAGTAAAGGCGGGTAGGAAAACATAACCTACAGAAACACTTTGCATACTGTATGTGCTTGTGGTTTCCAGCTGGAATATGAGTCTGCTCAGGTCTCTGCTAGCATGAGGAAGGGTCAGACTATTCCGTTGTTCTGCCTTTCTGCCAGTATCTCTTGCCTCCAACTAAGAGCCAAATTGAGTTGACTCCTGTCCTTCACCATTGCATTTGATAGATATGCTATTTGAACAGGCTGGAATGTTGGTTTAACTGATGTTTGAAGCAGTGGTGCTGGTTGCAGTGCAAGAGGGGTGTTTTTCAGTGTTTTGGGGGAGAAGCAAATCAAAACAGCTGCCTTGCCACAGCGCTCAAATGTTGATCAAGAAAAAGCCTCTCAACATATTCTCTTCTGCCAGCAGCTACTGACTGCTTTTCTAGTTTCTTACTAAATTGACAGGAATACGAGCTAAGACCTGAACCTACCTTGCAATTCCTATGTCAGATTACCACAAATTATTCAAGTTTGCTGGGTATAAGAAATCATACGTATTTTGGAGAAAATTAGGATCAACTCTTGGACAGTGATTCCATCTGCTGTTTTGTTACATGGACCAGAAGACATTGATCGATTACAGTCATTGGTGTGGTTCAAAAGTCCTGTTGACCCGGTATGCTTACCTGTCAAATTTAATCTGACTTGCTTATTTCAAATTTTTGCCGACAATCAGACAGGGATATACCAGAGGACTGGATAAGAGCTGTCTCACAGTTTTTCTTGATGGAATCAAAGAAATTCATGTTTGAGCTAATTTTGTTTAGCTGTGAAATTTCCTTTAAATTCATTTTCATTTACTTTGATTCATTTTGGTTTACACTCTTAAGAATTTTCCCCTTGAATTCTTGACTGAACCGATTTACTCATGAGTAGATATTAAGTTTCTCTAATCTTCTTCACCGAAAAATGGGTGCTTACCATTTTACAGGATTGCTTGAGTTACAGTCCTAGCAATCATATCGCCTCCCTAAGTTTGTATTTCTAGGAGAGTGAAATCTTACAACTACTGAAGTTGTCTTCTCTCTTTCTTTTAGGCAAGAGAAACTTTCATGATAATTTGGATTAATCATTTTATTGTTAATTAGCTCATACATCTTCCACTGGAAATAAGCAGTAAGATATTGCCAATCTGCTGGCAGACAGCAGTATTAGTCGTGGTAATAGAAATGCAACAAAGATTGAATAAGCAAGTTGCAAAATAGGACTGCTATTAATTGCTATAAAGGTGTGGAAAAGAAACACAAATCATTTAACCCGAAACCACTATGTATGGTAGCTGTTATTTTAACATCCCATTACATTGCCATTTGTTCTATTTTTTTATGCATTATTCTGTGATTTAGATTATGAAATGTGTTTTTTTTAAAAAAGAACACCTTTTTTTTCTGACATAATGCTACATACTGGAATTATCCATGACAGCAATATCACTTTAGTAATATACAATCCATTGTCAAGCAGCATTTGTATTTGTAAGGACTTCATTGCCTGTGACAGTACATTCAGACTTGCTAAATTAATAAATGCTTGCAGTCAAGGGTGGAGGCTTTGCCTATTTGATTGACTGTATGACAGGCTGTGAGAAACAGTGGGGAGATCCCGATCTGTAATACCTTTTATTCTCCAAGTAGTTTCTGAGTATATTTAAGATCTTAATTCTTGCTAATGGATATGGTGCTTTCAGGTGAGAGTAATGTCGTGATTCCTAGACATGCATCGTTAATGAAAGTTAGTTATTAGGGAAAAAACAAAACAGGACTGAGATATTGGTTAATAGGAAGATCCATCTCAGTTCTGGGAAATAATGTGGCCATTTGACAGAACGGTGTTATCTACTCTTACCTACCACAGCTGTTTAGTGCCATTAAGCAGTCTACTGGCTACGAGCTTATACATTTCATTGCTTTGTATTATCCTGTCACAGAATTGCCCTAAACTGGCAAGACAGATAAAGGAAATGCTTTAGTTTTAGTGACCTTCACCTTAGCAATTTATATCCGTAGGTACTATTGCTTTGCACAGAGGTTTGCTCCCCAAAAGCTTTGTTCACTAAGGTAATATTTGCCTGTCTTTTTGTAGGAGTCTGTTTCTCAAACCAAGTTTCCTTGGAAGACATGCTTTATTAATTAAAGTTTACACCTTGGAAATCGTTCATCCAGTGCTTTGGTTGCTTTGGAAAGAATATGTTTTTTTGTCAGTCTATTTTAAAATGCAGGTTTGTGATTTAGTTGGACAGGAAAATAGCTTCAGGAAGAGAACTGATCAGATCAGCATCTTTGATGCCTGCAGTTGTCATCGTTCCCTAGCCCATATTGCCGTCTGGAATTCTCAGCACTTTGATTTTTGCTAAAACCCTTGTTTTTCAACACGATCAGTGGCTGATCTCTACCAAATAACAGAGTTTCTGACAAAAGGTGATACCAAGTTCCATCATGAGCTGAGATGTTGTTAACAGCTCCCTCAGCCACGTAGGAGAACAACAGCTATACAACCGCCCTCCTGCTCTTGCTTGATATGGTGGGGAAAGCAAAGCCTTAAGGGCAAACAAGTTCTGGATATATGTAGGATAGCTTGTTTTCCAATAAACATTTGTTCCTTTAAAGAATTATCAAGTTACATTACCTCAGAAAGCTTATGTGCCCTGTCGTAGTTCTTGCTGCACTGGAGCAACTGAGCAGCTAAATTGCAGTCCTTCCTATAGAGCTCCTAAAAATTAAAAATAACAACAAAAAAAATTGTTTTGTAAAGTTTACCTCTAGTCTGTGGCTTTTGGCCTTTCTCCCATTCCTGGGCAATCTTTTAAAAAAGTGAATTTAGGGAGGCTTAGAGCATTCTTGAACTTTAAAATTCATTAAGATTTTTCTGTTCCCTACATGGTCTGGGGATTTTTGCCACTTGGCTGTGTAAGAGTAGATAAACAAAAGTACCAGACAGAAAATGTTGAGAGCTGGTACTTTGTGGCATTAATTTGCATTTCATAAGACAGATACTTACCATTAGGAACTGGACTTTATTCCATTAACATTCATGGAACTATGAAGGTTAAAATAAACACGTACTTTTTAGCAAAAAGGAAATTCAATATCAAACAATATTTACTGAACACCACCTGGATCAGCATGAAGATACTACACTAGAAAATTCTGCAGTAGTCTCATGAGACTGTGTGAGAGATTCATTGCAGACATATTTTGTATTTTTTAAATATCCTCTGCCTCTTTATGAAATTTTTGGATGATTCTTTGCTCCTCTCATATTTTGCAGAAGGTAACTCTGTGCATATTAAATTTCACTGTGAATATTTGATACTGCAGAAAAGGATATTTTTACTGGGTAGGAAATCATCATGAGAGTTTCACACAGGGAAAAGGAGAATTTAAAACAGGCTGGTTGTACTATTTTTATACTGAATGGCTGCCACAGCCTATTTAATGGGAAAACTCAGTACAGAATTTTGCCCTCAACTCCATACTTCATCTTAATTTAATTTGACACTGCATCCTCCAATCACTATCTCTGATGTTTTGGAGGTAAGAACTGTGCTGCTTCTCTTGATCAAGATACCATTAACAAAAATAAAATTGGCTTTAGAAGCTAGTTTTATAAGTGAACATAAATGAGACGCACAAAGCACAAAAATACTATGGGCAGTAGGCTGTGTTCAGCTGTAAACATTATAAATGTTTGCAGAGAGAAGAGTGTTGAACAGTGAAATTGCTGGATTTTTGCACATGCTGCTAATGTTATTTCATTGCATGAAGATTTTAAATGGTTCAATTTTACCTTTAAAAAGCGATAAATTGTGTGTCAAAAGGAAAGGAGGAAATTTGTCTGTTTTGAAATACCATTTTAAAGGTGTTTTGTAATAACAGGCTCAAAAAAATGCTCCTAGGATTGTTTTGCTGTCAGGCATGTGAGAAGCAAATGTATATTTCTTATGGTCATTAGGTGATTTCTATCTTCATATCCAAGAGCTTTATATATGCATCTTTCTGCCTTAATTGTGGTGAGGGAAATATATTTCGTTCATGTAAATCTTGAATTTTATTTTGGTACATGCTATCTTTGTTTTGGAAAGCAGATGCCAGTAGTAGAAATCCAAGTGTTCGACTTAAAACCTCTGGCATGTGCATGTGATTTGGGCATGTTACACACACGCTGTGCACTTAATATAGCGCTGCACAATGCATAGCACAGGCAAGTATTGCAAATCTCTCCTGGCGTTACTAGGCACACAAGAGTGAAACCATTCCCCAAACTACGCCTGTCTTTAAAAGCTGTGAGGTTCTGTTTCTGTGAAGTGGTTGTCATGGAGAGGGCAAAAAAAGCATTTCTCACACTTTATTTTTAGCAGCTTTAAAAATTACTACAAAAAGAAACCTACATGCAGGTTAAATGTGCCTCATGTGCTTTGTCCACAGCATTGCTGGGGCATGCCATATGCCTACAGTGAATTTTTGTCCTTTGCAAAGAATATTCCCTATTTCATTCCATGCAAAGATAGACAAAGGATTACATATGAACTCCAGCTGGGGAAAAGCCCAGCTCCTGCTCCCTTCAATAGCCTGAGTGAGCAGGTTGGGTCAGTTCTGCCCTCTCCTGAAAACCCCTTGCCCAGGAGCAAATCCTGGAGGACTGGATGAGCTGCGGGAAGCAGGGCTCTGCTCTGGGTTTATACTCCTCATTTCGTATCCTTCCTTCTTGACTGCACCTACTGCTTAGCTCTGAGCATGGGCTTCTGTCAGTCTGTTCTGCCTATGGAAAATTCAATGGGGGGATATCACTGTTTCATAGAACACTTTTTTTCTTGTTAATTTTAGATTAGACATAAGGAGGAAAAAGAGAATGAATAAAACGTCTCACCCCAACCCCCCAAACCCCCCGATTAAAGGAGAGCTGAAATTCCAGACTGAGGGGAAACATCAGACATAACTTAATGGCAGAGATGGCAGTTTATCTTTTATGCAAACAATAAGAAATTATTCTAATTAGAAGGGAAGTGCATGACCTAATTTATTTCTGAGGATAACCTTAAGACGTATTCATGATTAAATACTTACATTGTCTTCTGACAACTTATCTATTGTCACCTTGGCCTCTATTAAGTGATTATTGAGTGCTATTATTTCATGGCTCAAAGCCCGCTTTTCCTCTTCATAATGTTGACCCTGTGTAGAAAATGAAGGAAGTCAGTACTATTTCTACTGTGAAAATATTTCAGGAAAAATGTGCAAAGCTTGATGTCATTCTCAAACCCAGAGAAAAACACCACAAATCAATATTTCTTTTTTTTTCCTGTTTTTTTGCTATTTTCACTCAGCAGGCAAGGCAATGTATTTAGAAAATGCGGAGGTCAAATGGAGCTCACATTTAGAAACTTACTCAAAAAGCTCTAGCTAGCATGTAAAAAAAATTGTATTGAAGCTCAGCTATTCCTCATTTGTTGCAGGATAGGATTTTGAACCTGGAAGGGACTTGGGCTACTTCTGCTACAAGAATGTTCAATTACGCCAATAGTTCCCATTTTCATTAGAGACAAAGAACAATATTTAACAAGGAAAGCAGTGATGCCTGAGACCATTTCTTTTAGCTGTTGTCCGTGCTGGCTGCTTAGAAGCCCCAGATGAGGTTGTTCATTTCTCAAGATGAATATTTGCCTGATTGCAGGGTTAATGTGTGTTAGCAGAATGTGACCCACTGTGAGAAAACAGGAAAATAACCTGATTCAAAACATCTTTCCGCTCACTAATTTAATCTTGTTTTACCAGTAGGCTGTAACTCTTTATTATAAATGCAAAGAAATCAGCAGGAAAAGTAATGAGCCATTGTCCCTTCCCATTTTTATTTTGCAGTGTTTTTTGTCCACCACATACACCAAAAGAAAATATTTTTGCAATGATCCTTTATAACCCTGCCTCCAGGCTGACATTAGTATTAGGAAGTGCATGTGTGTGGTGGCAGCATCTGAATGCACGAGCTGAGATCAAGACACCTTCGTTGTGCTCAGTGCTGTACAAGACCAGAATGAAAGGGCTTCTGCCACCTGCCCCTTTGTTTTTCTGCCAGCAAAGGCATTTTTCAGTAAGCAGCATTGCAAATGAAAAGCCAAAGTAGGGTAAGCCCTACCATAGGTCTATTTTATTTTGCAAACTTATTCCTGCAACAAGTTCACAATCCCCCTTTCCAGTCTAGAAATGATAATTTGTGAAGGATCTTCAGCAGGCTGATCATATTAGCAGCTGAAACTTCCCAAAAACCCTGCTGTCAGGGTCACAGAGAAATGTTTCTTGGTGTTGTCAGTTAATTGACAGCAATAGGAATTGTACGTCTTGAAGTCCGAACAAGTATCAGGGTTAATTTTCCATCTGAAAAGCACCAATCTACATACACTAGAAGTGGCAACTCGTAGCCTAAGTTGCTGTTTAAAGAAAAACACATTCTAAAATGGAATACGCTACCCCCAGCTTGCTTTGTAGCATGGATATAATTAAAGTGTCCGGCCTGGCCCTATCTTGATATCAGGTTTTCTCTAGGTTGGTGTCTCCCTGCTGCTCAAAGGATGATGCCTCCTGAGGCCCAGCTGTGGCTGGAGGAGGTCTGGGCTCTGGGCCTCTCCTGACTTGGCCCTCATCACTCGGGTTGCCGGTGACCCTGCTAGCTGCTTGGATACTGTGCTATGGAAAGCTGAAATGTAGTTTTGAAAAGCACCTTGGGACTGAAGGAGTTCCAACCTTTTAACAGGGTGTAGAATCTAAGCAGCTATGTTTTTTAATTAGGTAGATCGACATGGATATATATGAGGCCCTTAACTCTCATTGATTTTAATGGGCACTAAGCAGCTAGGCACTTTGTAATCCTCCTGGACATCTGTGCTCTTCTAGAAATCTGTCTCCTCTGAGAGTATGACTGAAGATTACGTTTTCAAAGGTATTTAGCTGTGTAATGAGGTAGACAAGTGCTATATTGGTATCTCCAACCACCTAAATACTTGGGAAAAAAATCTGTCCTTTCAGCTTTCTAAGTCACTTCATGCTTTTGAAGGATTCAGGTCTACTGTGTACAAACTTAAACTTCCAAATAACTGTTTTGAGAGTTTTATCAAGCCTTGTATAACAAGCTGCAGTTAGTGCCAGCGCAGCTGGTTTGTCACACTCCCCTTTGCCTTAAGTTGTGATTTCAACAACTGCTGCTCATGTGTATAACTAAACTGAACTTAGTTCAGTATATTTTGAAGTTCAGGAGAGTTTGTCTGATGTGGTATTTATAGACTTCAGTGTGGAGTAGAACCTTTAAAAGGGCAGCAGATCCAGGCTTAGGAAGCAGTACCTTCTGTTGTATTGCTAAATCTGACTTAATTATGGTTTCATTTTATTTCAGTTACTTATAGGTTTGGAGGTGACATTGTCCAGACTTGGTGGCTGCCCATAAATGATTAAAAAAGTTGTTCAACTCTCAGATTCACCTTGATTCAAATTTATCTTTCCTGGATCAGTTGGTAGGTGAGAAGTTCACAGCCTTGGCAGCAGTGCTGTGGCCGAGAGGGCTAGAGAAGGAAAAGTCAGTTCCCTTTGCCTCTGCATGTAGACATTCTTCTCTCGAAATCATCAGTGACATGAGCTGAATGTGTCCTCAACTGTGGCAAAAACAGGACAGCTGCAGGGTGAACAGGGCACTGAAAAGTTTCAGTATATTGATTGTGTGTATAACGTGTTCAGGCCTTTTGCCAGCTTATGGCACAGTGGTGGAAACAAGATGACAGAGGTTTAACCATTTAATCCTTGGAGGAAATAGTGCCCTTGGCAAAAATGGTGCAAGTAGTTCTTGATCACTGCATTAAAAGGGTTGCTGGTTACTTGGGATTGCAACTTTGAGCTCTCTGGTTGTTGACTGACAATCATGTTGCTGGAGTCGGTTAACGCTGATGGAAAGGAGGACAAGAGTTACGATACCAATGCCTCATTTGAGAGCTACAAAAGGCTTATTTATAACCACCCACTAAAGGCCTTTTTATTTATTTATTTATTTATTCCTATTTAAAGCTGTTCCCAGCTTTGTGATGCTTGGTTCTTCCATGAGTCCATGATCCGCTCCTTTAGGCATCGCTTACTGTTCTGCAGGTCTAACAACCTAACTCGCAAAGTTAACAGATTAAGTTAATTGGATTAGTGGTATGTTAATAGCTTGCTGAGGACTCCTGAAGCCTAGTCCAAAATGCCACAGCTGTAGGGTGCAAAGGGCTGAGTTGCTGGGTGAACTTTGTTCAGAAATTTTTGTTGAATTGTGTTTCATATAATATGTAAAACAAACAAACAAACAAAACGCAACCAACCAACCAAACAAAAAAACAAAGAAAACCAAGATGGGACTTTTAAAGCACTTGCTATAATCTAGTCTCTGAATGTTTTATCACACCTGTGGCAAAAGTAGGGTGAAAATTTTATCAAACTCTTAAATTCTCACAAAAGAAGGGATAAAACATGTGTTGGAATGTAACAAAAGCTGGATGAATGCATCCTCATGAGGTTTTCCTTGTGGGACAGTGAAGGCTCCTACTCTAGTCCTTTGCCATGCATCAGTCTAAAAATTGTTTGTCCCTGTGGTAGCAGTTTAATCCCCCCATATAATGACTCCAGCAGTTAGAGAGCATCCCTTTGTAAAAGTCAAGGCTGCTCGCTGGCTTCTCTGTTGTCCTAAGGGAGCTCTGAGATGTGTACAGACCTTTTGAAACCAATCTCAATTTTGCAAATAAGCCGTGCTGGCCTGTGGAAATGTCAGATTTACTTTGCCATGTTTGAAAAGGGCATTATTGTTCTTGATGTTCCTGTAAGAGGCTTTTCAATGCTACCATGATAATAATACAGTGAGAACAGTGGCCACTGAGGCAGGCCAGCAGCATTCTTCTGGAAATCTCTCGTAATAAGTAGAACTTCAATGACAGAGAAAGAGAGAGGACATGGTTAGAAATGCCACTGAAGTGGCATTTTTATCTCATCCTGAATGCTGGGGCACAGGTTTATTGTAATGCTTACTCCCATGGGATACAACAGAGCTCTTCTCCTTTGTTTCTTGACTGCTGGGCATTTCCAAGAGGAAGAAAATTCCCTGCTGCTTTGGACCAATATAACACTATTAGTGCATTTCTCACAGAACCCAAGTCTTACTAATATAAAATATTAGAACTAATTAGTACTAATATATTAAATAGTAGTAGGTGCTGTAAGACATTTGTGAACCAACTACAGTGCATTTACTGTTGCCCTGTGGACTACAGTTGGGGAACAATTGCTCCTGGGGATTCCTTTTCAAAACAAAATCTGTATGTTTTATAATGATCTTTTATAATGATCTTGAAATCATCCTATACCCTTACCACCCCTTCCCCCCACCCAAAAAAAAAAGGGGGGGATAAAATTTGTTCTGTAACAAGCTATGGCCACCACACCTGACTCAACTACTGTGGCTACAGCTATTTACAGCTCTTGGGACTGTTATGATATTTGTATTTTAATATTTTTTTAAAATTAAATAGTTGGTTACTAGCAAATACTGACATTGCTATAGAAGCAGATGCTTTCTATTGTCATGCAAAAAAAAAGTTTTAATATGTAATTAGTATATTTTAGATTCTAATAAAATACGGAATAAATATGCATTGTGTATGGCATAAGTTCACTCATGTTTCTCCCTGGTATACTCCCAAGACTTCAAAGACTCCAGTTTAGACTTGGTACATATATGTCTTGTGGAGTCAGTGGAGCAGCATCTCATTATCACTGATCTTTACACTAATAATGAAGGATGAGAGAATATCTATCACAAAGAAAGAACACCTGGCTGCTCTGTGCAATCTCAGTGATTGTTCAGTGACAATATTTCAATACTGAGGGAGGATAAATTTGTTTTATAGCATCTGTCAGCACGTTTCACACCATGGTGAGCTAAAGATGAAGGCAGTCATCGCTTGGAGAATTGAAAGCTGGGAGAGTACATCATATTCTCCCCTCCTGAGGTGGAAACCTCTCACTGCAGCAGAGAGCAGTAGTGTAGCTTAGTTCAAGCTTGCGTGCTCTCTCATTCCCGTCCAGGTGTGTTATGATCTTTGAGCAAGGCACTATTTTGAAATATGGGGTGTGAAACAAGGGATCTCTTAGCTTGCCAGGGTTTGTGTGGGATGAGGAGACCAGGGGCATATCCTGCAATGTAAACAAAACAAGAAAACTTGTGATGGCAATAAAACCTTTTCTTCTATTGTAGCTCTTTAAGTTAACAGCTGTTCTATTTACAATACTTCCCCACAGACCACATATGTAACATATGTTTAGCAGTTGGCTCATAAAAAGGCAAAATATGGTTTAGATTTGCAGATATTACTGGGTATTCTGTGCAGTAATTCATTATTTTAAGTATTACTATGTGCTGGTTTCTGCTTTGCAGTTCTTTACATTATTATGACATTTTCAAAAAGCTCTGCTATTTATTTCTGTGTGCATGTTTATGGATGTTTTGAAGCTATGTGAGTTAGGGGCCTAGATATCCATAGTTAGGCTTACGCTCACAGGCACCCATGGGCAGAAACTGTAATAAAAGCACAATGAACTGACAGGATGAAAATAAAAACAAGGAGAGACACTTCAATAAATAATGAAACTGTGCCATTTGATACCAGCTTGACATGATCCTTGGAGAGCAGGGGTTGGTGCTGATCATTGCTTGACAGTGCCATACAATAGGCATTGTGGTTTTGGTTTTACTTCTTTAACCACTTTATTTTGGTTTTACAGCAAAATAGGTATCTAAAGGAGATATTCACTTAGAAACTCATTGAATCCACAGGTCTGTTTAAGAATGCATATCTTTACAGGCAGCTAGAGAGAAAGAACCAAGCATTCTACTAATTTATTAGGTAATTCTTTGTCAAGTTACAAACAAAATTACAGGATTCTGTAGGGACTTATGCACAGTCTGTGGCAGCATCCTGATTGCACTTTATGATTTACTGCTGCCTCATCTTGGCTTCCCACTGCAGATATCCCCATGACACTCATCCTTGTCTTAACACCTCTTCATAATGTTAATAAAGCCTGGCTTTCAGGAACACCATTACATTATGGTAAGAAGTAATGACTAATTCATTGTATTTATTCTGTGGTTTATTAGATATTTATTTAAAGTAATTTTCTGTTTCCAAACTCCCAAGGCCACAGACAAGGCTGCAGCCTTCCGAGAGAAATGTATGCCATTAAGGTTTTTAAAACACTGCCTATTCTGGGAGGGTCAGAAAAGATATGAAGTTGATGTATCTTGTGCCTGGGGCCTTATACATTGCAGAAACCTCTGTCATGTTGGAGTTATTCCACTTAAAGAAGACAGTGGCAAGAACATTATTCCAACATGACAGACCTTTCATATAACGGACAGATGGGAAAAGGGAAATGTCAGCTATATGGGGTTTTGTGAGAAATAGACTTGATTGTCTCTCACTGTCATGGCTTAATTTTTCTGTTTTTCTGATTTTAACTAGAAGCTCATCAAAATAATTAGACTTATATGAGTATAGTAAAATGAATGAAATAGAGATTTCAGTTGAGCTATGGGTAGGTAGTGATTCTTTTTCTTTGTCATGTTTTTTTCTTACATGAATGGATAGAAATGGTGAAGTTCTATTATCCAGACCACACAAAGTGGACTCCTCGGGTTTGCAGCTTGAATCTGTTGATCTAGTGACTGATCATTTGATGTTCAAACTTTCCAGCCACACAGACTGTGGAGAATGAGAAATTACGAGAAAGAGTATAGTGTTTAGACTCTCTTAAATAGACTGGGAAGAGAAAGATGCATTCATTTCTCTGGATCAAGACGTAGCCTAGGAAGGAAAGCATGAAATTCTAAATTTTGGAAACTTGTATTAATTCATATTAATTGCAGATGGTGTTAATATGCACCAACATTCTAATTAGAGTTGACTGCAAAAGCCAGAGCAATCTCCTAACTAAGCTAAACAAAACTAAATCTAGACTGTTTGCAATATTTGGCTCTTTAATACTTTGTTCTGCTCTAAGAACTTTTGAATTCACATTTCCTGCCACCTTAGGCATCTTTTCTTGATAATTAGGTAGGTAAAAGTAAAATGAAAATCCCTTCCCCCTATAATTGTTGTCTTAAAATAGCTATTTAGCTAGGGGTTCTCTCTTGGGAATTAAGATTATTTCTCTCAGAAAAGTTTGATCTGACTGATCTCACTCCTGTGCTACGGCTGACTTTTTCCTCCCTAAACTTGTACTTGAACTCAAGCCTGCAAGACCTGTTGTTGTAGTAAAGACCCCAGGCCAAGCATGGCTGCTAGCCCATGGCTCCCCTTTGCTCTGAATGGCATCACAGTCTTGGTCTTATTGCTGTATTATTGTTATACTGTGTTATTGCTGTATTATTTTTTACCTTCCTTTTGTTGAAACGTATTGTTATAGACACGTCCATCTTCAGAGCGCATCTGTCTTTATATTCTGCTGTCTCATCTCCTAAATGTATTTAGTATACACTGAAACATCAGATGGGGTATTGATTGGAAGGATTTGACAAGAAGGTGAAAAATTCAGAAGTGTAGTACAGGCAGCAGACAATAATGCATTTTCTGTGTGAATTAGCTCCTCCAGTTTTATTAAAAAAAATCTATTATTCATTTTAAATCTCATGTTGGATAATACTGGTTAAGGTTTTGAAGTTTTTTTTTTTTCAATCTACCCAAGCTCCTTGAGAACACTGTGAGGAAAATCCCCATAAGCTATTTTTCAAGGCTGAGCAGAATTTCTTTAAATTAAGATGCTATGTTCGAATATCCAGCCCCTCAGACCCTGCTAAACATAGCATCTTTTTGGCAGCATCCCAATCCAAACTGCCAGACCCAAGTATAATGGCTATATTAAATAACTAGTGTAGAAAAAATGTCTAAAGAAGAAAAGAATCATTATGTAAATTGCTTGAACAAAGAAAGAATTTTGCTACCATTCTAGTTCAGCTTTCTGTGACGTTATTTTGGGGGTTGTTGTGCTCTTTGTGGGGATAAATCTGTGGAATGGCTGAGAAATTGTGGATGAAGGGAAAGACCAGAACATGTCAGAGAACCAAAGTAAGGTTTGCTGCATCATTATGGTCATGTGAGACAGGCAAATTTTATCTTCTTTTCAAGGCCATTGTTTTTGCTGACTGCTATTTTGGGAACAAATTCTATTCCTCACAAAGAGAGCCTGCAGAATGGATTGTTTAATAGATTAAGCTTTACTATAAAGGAAGGAAGTGCAACATTTCTTCTCCATCTGACTTCTGGGATCACATCCAAAGAAAAAATATGAATAGATTTTATGAAAGGATTTGCTTCTGCAAGGAGGCAGGGAACTCGTGGCTTTGTATTCTTTACATTGCTTCTCATGGTGGTTACTTGAACTGTTGTCTCTAGACTTTGGGTAAATGAGAGATTGCCGGGTTGGGTCAAAAGAAACATAATACTTCTGTTTCAAAAGGGAATGATATGTTTTGATTGTTTTACCTAAATCAATTCTACTGTGCTCTGTGCCATTTCAGAGCTATGCTAGGTATTTGTTTGTCTCCTTAGCTCTGGTGCATTATACTGTAACTCCACTGTCCTTTTCTAAATCAGAAATAGTATAAGAGGTCTTTATTGCCATACCACAATTTGCTGCCCCATCAGTTGTGCTCATACAACTCTTCATGGCCTTGCTGAAAATCAGACTGGTAAAAAATAACCTTTTAAAATGAAAATAGATTTTGTTTTGGAAAAAGCTTTTTTCTTTCTTTCTTTCCTTTCTTTTCTTTTCTTTTTCTTTTTTTTTTAAGCTGTCTTTGCCATTGAGAAAAGTTTGCATGGAGTCACCCCAGCCCACAGTGGGAATATTTTCATGTAGTACCTCAAAAATCAATTGTTTTCTTTTCGCCTAGAGCGTTGCAAAACTTTGAACACCATGACTTCTTGTTACCATTTATCATAACTATTTACACAACTCCTATTAATATTAAGTCTCAAAGGTATAATTTTTGCAGTAGCTAAATATTAATATCCCCTTTGGGAGAGGCTAGGGCAGGTCTTCCCTTACTTAATAGTCTAGAGCAGCGTTAAGTCTAAGCCAGCCACCTTTCAGCTTTCAATCAGTAAACAGGTTTCTTCCCGAGTTTCCTCATCAGAGAGTGGTTGTTTAAGAACCATCAGAGGAACAGCTGTCCCACAGGGACTGTTTCTATCTGCTGGCTGCTGGAGATGTTGAGGGTAAAAACGCTTTCAGTGTTTACATGCTAAGCAGGCATCTAACGTTCAGAGACTGAATATGAGGCAAAATGAATCTCACTTTGAGTTACTTGCTCAGTGCCATACAAATCATTTTTGTGTGGTTCTGCAGCTAGCGAATAGGTGAGAAAATGTCCAGCAGGTTGACTGGAAGTGACCTGTTGGGTATTGGTTTTGACTGAAAGACCATAAGAAATAGAAAACGTGCCACTCCCCTTGATAACGAGGGACGCACGCAAACACATGGCTCTTCTCCATTTGACTTGATATGGTTTCTGAGTGTGGTTATTGCTCTTGTTTCGACTGATTAAAAGCCTGTCTGATATTTAGTGTATTTTTCATGTGAAGGCATTTGTACAAAACAGTCCATTTTTCTTTGTCACGTTGAACTGAGCTTTGTGGGTCTCTTGCTGTGATGAGATTCTTTAGTTCTTTTTCTGATTTTTCACTTGTCAGTCAGCATTAGTGATTTTCAGCAACCTTTTGTAAAAACGTAAATATCAGAATTTCATGCAATATCCTAAAACTGGATTCTCCCTTGTCTGAAACTTGGTAAGAATCATCATTCTACTCTATTCACTTTTTCCATAATTTCCAATGTTACAAACATTACATTTGTTGTCTTTGTCATAGTAGCTGGCTAGGACCTCGTGTTGAACTGTTCAGACTGTTTGACTTCCACAGACCCCAACCTTTCCCACTCTGTAGGTGGGAAATGGTATTTTGATTGAATGGGCATGATTATTAGAGGATCCAGGTAAATTTGACTGATTTACTTATTATTTAGGAATGTCACTAGTCCTTTTTAGCTAATTTTATCGGCAATAATATATTTGCATTTGGGATTCTGTTAAAGGTGTTGATTTATGCTAAGAACAGAACAAACCATGGGGCTGACTTCCTCCCAGATTTTTTTTTTTTTAGGATTGCTTTTAATAATTTTTAAACTCATTTACTAATTGCTTTGGGTATGAACCTTTGCTAATTCTTAATCAAAATGCTATGAAGTGGTATTTCTCATGTCCTATGAAAGTCCCAGCATATTTACATGATTGCTGTTGCTAAAGAAAGATGGTGAATTATTTAAGAATTCTTCATAAAACTCTTTTGACTTCCATTATTTGTATTCCTGTGATTCACTTTTTTCAGTAGCTGAACCTCTTAAACTGCCACTTTGTCTCGTACATCCTCTATTTACCCTGTTATATGCTTGACCTTTTGAATATTGGCATGAATAAGTATTTTTTTCAACCTCTTAAAATTATCCCAACATTCAGGGACTTGCTCAAATATCAGCTTGACAAGTTAATATGTATTTTTACTTTCCCTTGGAATAAAAAGCTGGGGATCTTCTCAGCCAGTTCTTCCGGGACTCTTAGGTGGGAGCCTGTACAGGCTGTCATTTCCACAAAACCACAGAATAGTTGGGTTTGCAAGGGACCTCTGGGCCATCTGCTCCAACCTCACTGCTCAGGGCAGGGTCACCTAGACTAAGTTGACCAGGACTGTGTCCAGTCAGGTTTTAAAGATCTCTAAGTCTGGACTCCAGTTGTGGTCTCATGAGTACTAAGCAGAGAGGAAGGATCACCTTCCTCCACCATCTCTTCCTAAAGCACCCCAGGATACCATTGCCGCAAAGATACTCTGCTGTCCCCTGCTCTACTTGTTGCCCACTCCCAGGTCCTTCTCTGCATGCAGGACTTTGCACTTTATTAAACTTCAGGAGATTTCTCTCCGGCCATTTCTCCAGCTTGTTGAGGTCCCTCTGAATAGCAGTGCAACCATCTAGGGTATGGGTCACTTTGACCTTCAGTCAAAGTATGCCTCCAGTCCCATCATCAAGGTCACTAATGAAGACCTCAGTATCCACACCTGGGGGATCAATATCAAAATCAAACTTTTTTTCACTATTCCCTAAGACATATTTCTCAACATTTTGTTTGGCTTTTGTTGAACTAGGAAGTTGAATCACGACCAATAATAATTGATTGGCAAAGGGTGGCATGGACAGCTCTGCCTCTTGCTAAGAATACAACTGTTGAGTGAAGAGGTCCCTGGCCCGTGTGTAGGGTCTAAAATTGCCCTGAAGCCCCAGTGTGGCAGAACCAGATGCTTCCCTGCACAGGCATTGAAAGCTCCAGGCAATCTGTGACACTGGCCTTGCAAATCTGGTCTAAGAAGCACATCACAGTTATATAGTCAGGAAGAAGCTATATTTGGACAAGGTAAGGCTACAGAAACAGCCTCAGGGAACTCTGGACATTATTATTGCCCATGAGCATCCACACAATCTAAGGGTCTTACATATGTCTGGGTAGTGGACAGAATGATTTTGAAATAATATTCTGCAAAGCTTCAGAGATAGCAACTATGTCTGTAAGGAGCTTTTAAGTCTCATCTTAACACACTTGATTTCTTTTTGTATATATGGTGTTTGCTTAGTGACATGCACCTGGAAATTTATTACTGCTTATAGCTAATTCAATTACTTTCAAACACGACTCTCTCTCTCTTTCTCTCTCTCTCTCTCTATATATATTTTTTTTCCCGGTAAACATTCAAACATTCAGTGTTAAAATGAACTGTTTTCAGTGTGTCCTTTTGGTAAATTGTTTTTCCTTTCCATAAGAGATTGTCCTTCAATGAAATCATTTAACAGCTATTTTCTTTCACAAAGGGAATATGAAAGGCTCCAGGATTCTTGTATGTAAACTATCCTCTCACATTTAGAAAATGCAGTTTTGATTTCATTACCAAATCCCAGTCAGAAAATGAAAGAAAAATGTGAAGACTTATACTTACAATAAGTACTGATTGATATTTATGGTTTTAATGTTAGGAAAAAGTTCCCCCAGAGTTTAATATTTTGGGTCAGACTTTCAAATCACAGTTCCAGAAAAGTCCCTACCCTGCTATGTTAGTATCTCGTGTATTGGTCAAAATCATTTCTAGAAAACAACTTTAATTTTGGGAAACTTTTCCTCTCTATCTTATTAGTCTGACTTTATCCTCGTTTCTCTTAGCTCTTCATCTGTGGCTGTTGTTCCTCGTTCTATATTTTCACAAAGGCCAGTTTGAAGGAGGGATGTTCTGTCCATACAACATGGTTCATTGTGTGCATTAGTTGTCCTCAGACTTGGTGTCTAATTTACTGGTTCTTTTTGAAGGTTTTTGGTCATAGAATCTTGTCCTTTAAGACTGGAGATATGATTTGCCTTTCAGCTTTTGAGGTCAGCTCATTGAGAGAAATGTGGTGATGTGAAAGGACAGTGAAGAACTGTATTGATTCTCATTAGTGATAAGAATGTTCTGTGTTGAGGCGCTTTAGACAAAATCCCTGGTTGTCAAAATAGCTCTTTTATCCTAAAGCCAGCTCCGGGTTGGAATCTTAACGAACATCCTGCTCTGCTTTTCCACTCCAGAATAAGAGAATGAAAACTCTCCACATGCATGAATACATTTATGACGCCAATAAGAGGTCAACCTCTGCATAACCTGTCAATTAGAAAGCAGTTTTGTATACCTCTGCACTGGTCTCAAGGCTCAGAAGCCCTGGGAGTCATTCTCAGAGGTGAGGAGGTCAAGGACGTGCATTTGGGATGAGAATTTGATTTAAATCCCCTTCTGTAATCTGCCATAGTAGGTAAAGCTCTGCATGCTACAGCATCTAGCTCAGTAAATGACTTATGATGAAGAACACTGCTATAGCTTATTTCCTTCTCAATTTTCCTGCTGTTGCTGGAGGGACAATATAACTTAATGTATAGGTGTTTTTTTAAATGTATTAAGAATATAATTTAATACAGATATGGAGGAGAAGCAGTCATTGTAGGCAATACAATTTCTGTACTCTTTAAACCTCTTTATGGTCTGTGCTAACTGCTTATGGTAATAAAACTAGGCACTTTTTGAAGGTACAGGAACATTTCCTGACTGTCTGGCATAATTTCAAAATCCATATTTTCCAGCGGATTAAATATAGCAGATTGATTTTTAAGTAATGCCTTAATTGCCATATGATACCTAACAAAAATGCAATCTAAGAGCTGGCATGAGGTTCTGTGCCAGATTTTAGGTCATCTTGTGTGGAAATTCAGGCATTCATAAGGAATTTAGCCCACCCAGTCATAGCAACATTTTCTAAAATAGGTTTTCAGTGCCAGCAAGAAGACCTGTGGTTGAAGTATCCTTATAATTTCTATTCATAAGTAACTGCCTGAGGATCCTTGTCACGTGTGAAGGTGGCTGATATTTCTTGAGAAGATCGCTGCCTAGTAGATGAAGTCCCAGTCTGTGCATGCCCTCTGCGTGCCTTGGTGCAGTAAGAACCAGTCTAGGAGTGTCTCACTGCTTTGAAAAGCTGAAGGTTGTTAACCGAGCAGCCTGTCTGTTTCTTGGGTTTCATGTTTCGTGAAAGCTTTGAGCTCTGATGGGGTCCTCTGAACAGCCAGGCCAATCTTGTGAAAGCCTTGATACAAGCTAGTCAACATCAATGTCAGCCAGAAGAAAAGCTGTCTTTGAAAGGGGATGAGTGACCCGGAATGAGGTTACTGACATGAGGGTGAATGGATTGCAGAATTGGAAATGAAAAATGAAAGTCAAATGGTGAGTTGTTTAACTGGTACAACATGTTAATTGTCAGTATCTGTCACCATCAAGTGACCATGGACCTGTTAGAAGTATAGAATTGAAAAGCTTAATGTATTCTTTAGTGGAACAAATGCTACTGAATTATGCAGCAGACTAAAATGTTCCTACTACAGCTGACTCAGCTCTGCTATGTATTATTTAAAGAACCTTATGATATCAGTCTATCTACTGCTATGTAACTGCCATCTATACTGTCCCTTTTCATTGGAGTTTTTTTTACAGGTCCCTAATTCTAACTAGTCATTGGAAACAGTCCTGCTAATGCACTTTTGTCATATGTATTCATCTTCATCTATGTTTGTGGCTGCTTCCAGCAGTATTTTAAATATACAGCAGAACTGATGTTGACTCTTCTAATTTTGGATAATGAAAACTGGAATCATATTTGCATTTCTAATCTAAGAAAAGACATTTGAAGAGCATCCAAGCTGTATGTTAGTAGATTGCCTTGGCAGTCTGGAGCAGCATCAGAACTGGAGATTAAGATACTCTAGTGCTCTGTCAATGTGAAGGAAGAGGTGGAAGCAGCATGCTGCTAATATTTAGAGCAGCTGTCGGAACACAGCCCTATATCTGGACCCAGAATCTGGCTTTAATATTCATATAGTTGGGAAAAAAAAATTATGGCTGCTCTTCAGGTTTTAATTTAGAAAATCACTGAGCAGAAATCACATGTTGACATCAGCAACAACCTCTCCAGCTTTGGAAGCATCACGCTAATTTTAAACTTATTGTAATGTTGCTTAAACATGGTAGCCCGAACATTTAAAAATAGTATGAGGGGATTCCCTCTTAGATGCATTTTCCATTATTCATGTGCTTCTAAGATATTTTCCTCAAATTATCACTATAAAAGATTTTTCATGAAGTTAAATATTTCAGAATACTGCAGAGAAAATCAGGCTTCAAAACAGAAATGGTTTTCCAGACTTAACACTGGAGACCATCCATGCTCCTAACATCGCACAGTAGTTCTTCTAAAAGAGAATTAAGATTCAATAATCTTTTGGGCGTATATATAATGGTGTGAAAAGAGATGGTAAGAGGGCCATTTTGCTATCAGTCTTCTTGTTCTGAGAATGAGCAGGAATTTCCAAATAAGAGGGGCAGGGAAAACAGTAAAATCCCTCCAGCCCAGTCCTCCCCACTCCCCTCTTTTTTTTTTTTTTTTGAATGCTGATGTTCATTTTCCTGCTCTATCATATCTCATTTTTAAAGTCACTTTTCATTTTGCCCAAAAATGAGGGAAAAATTTGCCTGAGTATTTCTGTAGTGACTGTGGAGGCTGCCACCTCCTGACTAGTGAAAAGAACTGCTGGGTAGGAGTCAGGTTTGAAAAGCAGGTCAGAGCAGAAAATTCTTGTATTTTTCAGCTGTCTGGTCACACAGAACAGTACTTACCAGTGATATCTACTACTAGGATGAAGATAGCTACAGGCTAACCTGGGCCATAGCATGAGCAGGGATTATTAAAGTCACTGGAACTCTGTGCCTGCACAAGTCAAGGATTGACTGATAAAGATGTGAATAGCTTGTTGCCAATCTACCATCAGAAAGAAGCTGAAAACTCATCCTCTGAATTATTCTGTGTATTAAGCCTGTGCAGGAGTCTGAAAGAATCTCTGTTTTGGCCTTTCTATATATGAAAGCACAAGACATAAGAACTGCATATATTCATACTCCTTTAGGCTCAACAAAAAAAAACTTGAGGGATAAAAATCTAGAAAATGAATGGCCTGAGAGTGCTGAGGAGCTTCTTAAATCTCCTAGCTCCTCAGAATCCTATAACTAAAATGTATATTGTCCTTTAGGAAATAATGTTGTCAATTAAGAAAATAACGCTAAAGAAAAGATAGGTGCCAAATGCTGTTATGACATACACAAGCACTACAAGAATAAGTCAAGTCTTGCTGAAGTTAATAGAAATGTACCACTGAAATGTGATTGCAGCAGTGGTGTCTGGCAGCCCTAGGATCCTCTCCCATCAGGAGCAAAATGTAATGCAAAGAACAAAAACGGAAAGAGCATCAAATGCATAGGCCCCACACCTATCTGGACTAAATGTTATGTTTCTGCGTAAAGGATAATAGACCCTATTTTTTTTTGAGAGAGAGAGAGAAACCTCTCTGTTTCATTATATTGCATCTGCATCAGCCCTTTGGATGTGCACTTATTATGACCAGAGATGGTGAGGGTGGCAAGCAGAGGTACAGTTTGAATTTCAGAGGCAGATGGGGACCACTGCCTTGCACAGCAGATGCTGTCACAGGGATGCTGCTGCTTTCCTAAATATGCAATCATGTGATGATATTCCAAAGAGGGGGAATTACATCATATTCTCTATTTTAGGCGCTGATTCAATACTCTGGTCTACATATAGCAATTCTGCCTCAAAAGTGAATATATGGGTAACTCACAGTACGCCCTCTTAGTCTCATCTGCCCTTGCTTTGCTTTTCCATCCCCACAAGACTTTGTGAGCAACCAGGCCAGGGGCACTTCTGCCTTATCCAGATTGTGTCTGCAGCTGGGCGACTTTCACCTGCCTCCCTGGTTTGTGTGCAGTATTGTAGAAGCAAAAACCATTTTTGTCTGGTTCAGAGTCTGAGTTTAGAATAGAGGGCTTTCTTGGTATAAGCACTTGGTAGGCCTTTACTTTCATTTCTGAAGCCTTGTGTAGTCCCTAAAAGACTATATGATAAGAAAAGTGGTGATCTGCTAAAGAATCAACATACGTGGATAGCTGTATCCAAGGATAGGAGTCCTGTGGTTATGGATCACTTCTGAAAATCTGGCCATGAGTCTCAGAGTGTCATGAAGGACTTTTTAAAATCTGGCCCTATGCAGGTAAATGCATTCAATATACAGTAACACTGAGAAAATGCTCAGTTCACAAAAGTGCTTGAGGCCCCGTTATGAGACGCGGAGTCCTGCTCCTTGCTGTTGTAGGCCACTGCCTTATAAATCTTGATCATAAACTGATCTGGCTTCAGCTTAAATGTAGCTAAGCAGTAGCATTGCCCCTAATTAAAGTAGTTCTAGTCCTCTGGGTGTTTGCAACCTTTTTCTAATACTTAGGCTACATGTTTTAATGGCTAGCATCTATCCATTTGTTATCGAAGCAGCACTGTCCTTTAGTTTAAATAGCTTTTAGCGTTTGCTGTTTATACTGTGGTGAGTTTACAGAAAGCAGTCAGAATCCCTGCAACCTCTCTTCCCTTAGGCTAAGCAAGCCAGCCTGTTTTGTTCTCATTTCAGAAGACAAATTCTTCACTTCCTTGATTATTATAGTCTTGTTACAGACTGAATGATCTTCCTTGCATGTGGGTATCTAGGACTGCAAACTGTATTCCAGGCAGCCTCACTGGGGCTTGTTCTCTAAAAATGTCTCATGAGGGACATCTCAAATCACATGACTTCTCCAGCTGTGACTGGCCAGTGAACCTTGCATGTTTTATTTTTTCAACTTCAGCAAGGGATTCCTAATTTATAATAGATTTTTTTTTCTTTAAGGGCATAGATTTATCTCACGTGTGTACCTATCTGTCTTGTTGAAACACAGGGATCTCACTGCCCAGTCGCTCAAGGAAGTAACACAGCCAGCCACTCCAAGAGACTGACTCTCATTCTAATTGATGCTGGAAGTGCCTATCTTTCCCTGTTGATTATAAAAGGAATATGGAAATTTCATGTTCCTAAATTAAATTATTTGGTTAGACAGTGTGAATATGGTCCAAGGACCTCATCTGGTATGGTGCACTGCAAAATTTTGTCGTGTTCCTGTGACTCAGGGGCATCTCTTCTTGGATATTTTCCAGTTCTCATCATGGCTGCAGAATTGCTACAATGGATGGAGGACAAGTGGCTGCAGTTAGACCACAGATAATAGAAGGGCATTAGATGGTTCTCACTGACATAAAGGTGCATCCTTAGTCCTAGAACACTTTACAACCTTTTTCCTAATTTGCAGTGCATAATCCTGTACCTTTGATTTCAGTATCTCTCGAATGTCATGTCCTTGAATTCTTCTGTCCGTTTAAACAAATGGGACATTGTCTTGTAATTCTAAGATCTCTTCTAACAGAACTCTTTTTTTTTTTTTTTTAAATGTATGTTTCCTTCTTTAATGAGAACTATTGGAGAGTGTCTGTCAGTTAGTACCAAATTGTTCTACTTTTCTCAATGTGGCTACATCCCCTTTATAACTGCATGGACCTTCTCCCCATGCAGACCTGTCTCATGGTGCCCTCATAGCAGCTATAACAACTTCCTGTAATTGCTTTCCATGCTCCTTGTGGAAAGCATCTTTAGTACTTATTCTGACAAAAAATTATTAACCAGTAAGGAAGAAGAGATAGAAATTCTTCTTCTGCTACCCTTCCAATAATACCTTTTCCCCTGACTAGTGAACCAGTTTGTTTTGACTTAACTGGTACCCCACATTTTTATTTGCTACCACATAGGAGAATTATGAAAGAAAACACTTTTATAATGGAAGCTGTTCTTCCAGGCTGTTCATGTCACTATGGGATGAACAATTTCTCCGCTCTTCTTTGGAGCTTATAAATAAAGCCCAGATAAAGTTGTATCTCTAAATCTATGGGGAAGGAAAGAGGTAGAAAACTTATATTTCCTAATTAGATCTCAATCATCTTGCCGTGTGACTTTCAACTAGTTTAAACTAATTACATTGAAATTATCAAGTAGGGAACAGCAAAAGAACTTAGAAAATTTGAGATTCATTCATTTTATTAAATTTACAGTGCCAGCAGAGAAGAGAGAGAGAGAAAAAAAAAGAGTATCTCAGCTCTACTTTTTCTTACATAAGTCCTGATTAAGCCCCTTCCCGAGGCAGGTAATATCTCACCTAATAAGCCAAAGACATGGGGATTAATTTTGACTCTGTGTTCCAGCTCCATTTGATTTCTTTAATCGTTTGTTTGCTGAAAAAGAAAATAATAAAACTTTACTGCCATTCTGAAGGGCTTTCAGTTTTTTTGTAGGAGTGTGTGCATTTCAAGTACATAGGAACTTACATAGAATACAAGTGGTGATTTAAACAGGGTTGTGGGAATAGTGCTGGGGAAGGCTGAACAAATAAAATGGAACTAGTTCATTCATCATTTTAATAGCATTTAGCTTGCCTCATAAAGGCAGTGGCAGCTTTTATTGCTCATACAAGGACTTATGCTTCTATTAAAGAATGATGCTTCAGCTACTTCTATTCGGAACTGCAGAATGTGAAAACCTCCAGTAGACTGAATCTATTTATTACTTATTACCTAAATGCTAACTAATAAAGCAAAGTGGTAGGCAGTGTTTGGAAACAAGAATTGCAATATTTAAAATATAAAGGTAGGAAGAAAGATATTACTTTAAATAAAAACATTGTGGTCAGCGTGTTGAGAAGTTAGGTGTTTCAGCATTCAGGTCTGCTGACTTTTATGGGTTCATGTTGCTTTAAAACCCAAATGCTTAAGAGGATCAAGGCCTCAACAAAACATGAACTCCTACTCTAAAAGGCTTAGCTGGTGAGACTCTTAGTCACTATGGAAAAATCTTTTCGATATACAGCTATCTCTTCCTAAGCCTGCCACTGATTTTCATCCAATCTTTGCATCCAAACTTTTCCACAAAGATGTTTCGTCACTGAGAAACCCCATTGAATCAGGATGCAAGCTTCAAAAATAAGGGATGAGATAAAGAAGGGTGAAATCCTCATGTTTGGCCAAAGATGTCATTTTCAGAAAAGTCCCCTCCAGAGAATTGCAGTGTAGAGAGCTGTGTACTTCCACCTTATGAAATAGGAGCCCTGGGCCATGATGTATTCTGTGGTCTATTTTTGCACGAAATCACTTCAGTGTCTCCTGGGAACTGTTGTTCATTCAGGGCAGATGGTGCAGAGAAGTCAGACAAGCACCTAAATGACAAATTCCCCAGACACTTTGATGCCATTTTTAATGCAGAAAGTTCAGCTTGGTTTGCAGTTGCAAATTGAACATCTCTCAAGTCTTTCCTAAAAGACAAGCTGCCCTTAAAATTTTGATCTTTTCTGGATGGGGGGTGAGGGGGAATTCAACAATCTCATTTTGGAGATTAAATATAAATCTGGATATTTTTTCACTGGAAAAGGTTTAAAACAGAACTTTTCCTCCAGCCCTAAAGACTTCTTTCACCTTTCTGTTAAGTTGTAGTTATCCTCTCTTACAGGTAGCAGCTGCTGGTTTCTGTCTGCTCTGGATTTCCAAAATAATAACCAAACTCTTTTCAGTCTTTTTAGTAGCCAAACTCTCTTCAGTCTTTATTGATGCTGTTTACTGGTGTGTTTTCCATCTGTGAATAGCTAGGTTAGCACCTACCTGACTTCAGAACACCTGTGCCAAAAGTCAATGTGCTTTTTGCTCACCCCTGACATCCTCATTTGAGACTTACAGCATTCTCCTGGATCTGTTTCCCATGTGGTGTAGAGCCTCTGTGGAAAGAAGCTCTTCCTGCTGTCCTAAAAATATAGCTTTCTGCTCTTCTTTTATTCCTTATAATGCATATAATTTTTTTAAGCTTATATTTCCGTTGAAGTCTCTGTTGTACCTCAAAACCCCTAATGATAATATTTTTGAATCTGTCATCGTGTGTGAAACTAGAACAGGGTTTCTGACGTGTTCTCGGTCACTTTGCTCTGAAATCCTGTAGCTCACCACATTCCCTTCTAATTCTTACAGCTCTGAGTTCCTCACTGTCATCAGAGTGTTGTCAACATACTAGTCACATGCATTTTAAAGGTAATTTCTGAATATGTTGACCTGCACAGGCCTGAAATCAGATGGCCTTTCTTCATTGAAAAGATGGACCATTTATACCTACTTTTTTTTTTTTTTTACTACGTTTCCCCCTTTTTTTTTTTTTTAACTTTACTTAACAGTAGCAAACTAACTTATTGCCACTGTCATCAGTCACACCATAATTTAAATTTAACATACCACCTTTTCTATACCTTCTGTATGTGGAACATATGTTTAAGGGTACAGGAGTTTAACTTTCAGATTACATATTCTGGAGCAGACATTTAGAAATAAATGAGTATGAATATATCAATCTAGAGTTAACCAATTTGTTTAAACATTCAATTTCTTAAAAAAATAGATACATCTATCTATCTATATATATATATATATTTTTTTTTTTTCAGAAAAGTTTCATCTTTATCAGTCAAAGCAAATTTTGGTTTTGAAAGTGGTTTCACCACTTTCATCAGTTTGGTATTCCATTCTGATTATATGCACTGCCAACTAGAAGGCTTTAATTTTCATGTTTTTCTTAGGTTTTGGTTGGAGAAGAAGTGGGAATAATTGGCTGTAATAATGGACTGTTCCTGCCTGCAAAGTAAAATGAACACATTCATGGGCTCACTTCCTTCTGCTGCTGGTGCAGACTGATGTTTCATGCAAACTGATTTGCAGTGGAAGCTTATCTCTAGGTTCTGGCTGTGAGAGGAAAAGTAAATAAGCCTAAGCAATTAGAGTAATGCTCACGCAGGTGCAAAGAGCCTGCACAAAGCTCTGTTTACTCTTGTCTTCAAGCCCTCTAATCATCATTGTGGAGCTTAAGTTGCACATGAGGCTTTTGTGTGGTGCATTTCCCACATGGAACATTTGAGTGTTTCTGTTTCACTGTTGAAAGTCTCAGCCCTAAAGATGTATCTAGTACCAAAATAGCTGTGAGTATCTTTTCAATCCTTGATGAAATGAGCCTCTTCAGTAATGGCCAAGCTGTAGACTCTCCAAGGTCATTTGAGGTTTCTACCATTGCTTAGTTATACAGTTTAAAAAAAAAAAAAAAAAGAGAGAGAGAGAGAGAGAGAGAAAAGACTAATTTGTTTAATTCTACAAACAATAGGTAAGCGTGACAACTGTTAGATGATGGGAATCAAAGACATATAAAAAAAATTCAGCTCTGCCATGGTAATTATCTGCACATCTAATGAAATGGAAACCCCCATGGAAATCAATATACTGCTGGGATTGACTCTTCTGTAATTTAATATTTTGTATAATTCTTTTTTCTCTAGTAATGGAATCTCCTTTAATTTGCTTGCCCTACTGCTACTTTAAACTCAAGCAGTTAATGCTGTGCTATAAGAATCATCCAAAAAAGCTTTGTTAAGCTATTACTATGAACTTCACTAATATTATTTCCTTCTCTTCTGTGCATCCTAAAATATCCATGCACAAAGCGAGCAATTCATTTATTTATGTTTACATTAGTGGTGGCCTCAGGGGATAATTTCAGGCAGAAACTAATATTTTCTGCAGCCAAGCTCTTGCTTTAAGGGCAGAAAAATCACAAGGCTGTTTAACTGATGTGTCTATTCTCTGGGTAACTTCAACAAAAGGCCCTTTTCAGTCCCCCTCCCTTTTTTTTTATAAAGAAAATCTTCAATATAAGCAAATATTTGAGCTATGTGTGTTTTATTTTTGGATAAAGGAAGCATAAAATTCACCTAGTCATAGTTTTTAGAGTTTAAAGGCAGTGTTAAATCAGCTAATATAATCTCATCTATAAGTCGGTTCCCTGATTTCTATTCTTGCAATAAGACCAGTAATATATGATGGCGACGAAACACATTTAATGTACATAAGCTTGCTTATATTGCCTGTCCAAATAACTCTTGTTTTCTGTTTTCTTGTTGGTGTTTTTTTTTTTCTAGCAGAACATGAATGATCTCAGACACAGGACTTAAAAGCAGCTGAAAATGTGGCGTATTTGCCATTTCTTCCCCCATCCATTACCAAACTCTGCCTCCAACTCTATTATTGCCTCATCTTTCATCAGTTTTATATGTCTGTGAATTTCTCTACATATATATTTTTCTCCTAGTGTCTTCTCTTCCCAAGCTGACACCTCTTTTTTTGTCATCCAAACAGAATATTACAGGGAGGAGAGATGATAACACTGTTAATAGAAGGACATGGAGAAAAAAGGGAAAGCAGCCACCATCAGGCTGGTCTTCTCCAAGGCTCTTCAGGACCTGGAGGAGAGTCTGATGTTGGGGTGGCAGAACTGCCCAAAGCTGCTCTATACGGTAGGCAAAACCACCATTTTATGATAGTAGCAGAGTGAATTCCTAACAGAGAGAAGCGTGAGAACTGCTGGGGAGGCTTACCAGCATTTTGAAGGTGTCTACAGGAAAGACTGGGGCTCTGAGCCTCTGACAGAGAGATCTGGGGAAACTTCACTAGGTTTTTTAAGGAATTTCAGATGATGGACAGATTTCAAGCCTCAAACTTTGTCTAGGCCACATGACTCCAGGTTTACCAATCTTGAAGCCAGCAGTAAGAAAATCCCTACTAATTTTCAGGAATGAAAACAGAACACCACCATGATACAGCTGAATGTAGTGGGATGTATGGTATATTTGAGGGAGGGGAGCTCTGGTTCTGCAGTGAAGTGGTGGGCTCTACGTTCAGGACATGAGTATTACTCGAATCAGTCAATAATTCCTTGAAGAGGCATCTGCTATGAGGAAAGAAATATGCTAGGTCCTGCCTAGGTCATGGACCTGTTTGGCAGGGCGTTTGTTGTTCTGTATTCAATGTGACGTATATTTTCTTGGTTACATATTGCGTTATCCTGAGAAGTGAAATATAAGATTTACTTGTACTTCATTTTGGCTTTGGGATAAATATATTTAAATCATCCTCTTTTCCATAATGCAGATGCAGGCAGGTTTTAGTTATAAGTCATCATGTAGATACCTGCCTGCTTACTCTTTTAAATTATTTATCTTTGACTCTTGATTAAAAAAAATCAAAATGAAGTATTACATCTGTCAACTAACTCTGAGGGAGTGATTGCATCCCAGAAACAAATTTGAGGTTTAGGGAGTTAGTAAATGCAGTCCCAGAAACAAATTTGAGGTTTAGGGACCTCCCTAAACTCCCTTTTTTTTTCTTTCTCCAGACTTGTCATTCTTCAATATGGCAAAGCAGGTGTCTGAGTTTCAGACACCTAAAATTAAATGATTGCTGCAAGTATGCAGCCAGTGCCACTTACGTGTAGCCAGTGATGTGCCGGAGAGAAGATTGAAGGTTTTGTATAGGGAGTCTTTAACAGAGGCTCCCGTACAGTATTCAGTAGCGGAAAAATACTCAGTAAATGATAATGTGTTCTTCAAGAGCTGGAAGGTGGAAGATGGGATGAGGGGAAAGGTGGAAGATGCCTGAGAGAAATGAGCTTGAAGTCCAAGGAGGCGACAGGAAAGCCAGGTGTGGGACTTGGTGAGTGAGACTGCAGTTCTTCAGATCCAACTAAGCAATTTGCCACTCAGCACCCACGCTTTGAAATATTAAGGAACACTTTGAAAATTAACATCTCTCTAAGATGTATCCCCTCACTGGAGTGCATTCGGTGACGATGATTTAAAGGAAAGCTGCTTCTGAAATCACGTGCAAGATGGCAGAAGTCTGAGACTGGGTTTAACTGAAATAATGTTAAAATCCCCATGAAGCACAAATTAATTGGAAAGAGCTTAATTGAGATCACTGTTTTATTGGGATATCTCTCAGGGAACTGATTTAACCTAATGAAAATGAATGGCAGTATCTGCTGATTAACTGGAAGAGTGTTGGCATATGTTGAGCTTATCGGGGTGGGTCTCAGCAAGTTTTAAAGTGTGTTCAAGGCTTTCCTAGCTCAGAGGGGGCGGTCTTGTTTTGTGCTGCCATTGTAAGGAGAGATTTTATTTAGGTAAGGATTTTATCCAGACTGTTTTGTGTACAAACTCTTCCTTTTACCAGCAGACTCCTCAGTTGTGGTATTATAAGGAAATTATATATATATATTTTTAAAGTGGGATCATCTGTCTTCTTATAATAAATATAATTAGAGTTAGCTATAGGGTATTTCAGCAGAGAGAAGAAAGGCAATTCTACTGTCATTGGACCCTGCAGACAAGACTGACAGATGCTTGTGATATATTAACAGATATGTTCCTAGGCTTTCTACTCTGCCTGCCTCAGTTGGGTGCTAAAAAGATTATTTCTACTCTGATTACTTCAGACTTTCATTATTGCCGTGCTTAACTTTTCAGAATTCCTGAAACTCCAGCTTGTATAAAGTGTATGAAATGTTGCCTTCAAAGTTCCTATAATAAGTGCCATGTCTAAGACATGCCTCCAGTCCCTCTTGCTTTTACTGTCTTTTCACATTCCTTCTCTGTAAAACAAGCTGCATTTCTTGGTATCCCAATTTAATATAATTCAGAATTTCCCATGCACCATATGCTGTAATGAGCTACACCTTAACATCTGACGATGTTGGCCTTTGGTGATCCTTAATTGCTTGTAGAGTTGCATAGGTCAAGAGCTTTTACTTCATGTTTAAAAGTTCTCTCCTGTGCAATAGTGTCCTGCTGAGAAGGTTTTGATTTAAGAGCACCCTCTGTTTAATTTGGCTCTTGCTTAAATATTTGTACTGTTGGATTTTAATTCTTTGTACTGTACTCAGGGATTCAGGACAGGAAAGTTTGCGTGCAACGGTAACACAAATGATTGATACAGCTGCTATCAAAGTCGCCAAACTCTGTATTTACAATGTTAATGTTTTCTAACAAATTGTCAGTAAACTTGTCTATTATGGTATTATGTGGTGTGTATATATAAATACCATACTATATGGTGTTATGGTAAATAATCCTAGCTGCCTCAGCCAAGCCGTACAGAAGTCAGCTACACAGTGATTAAGCACATTAAACTGGAAGTTATATATATATTATATACATATATATATATATATATAAAGAGTATTTTCCCTTCCCCTTGGCACCTTTCATTTGTTGCAGTTGTTTGATTGTATTTCAGGAGCTCTAGTAGGAAATCTTTGAGAACAGGTTATTCTCCCAAGTCACGTTTTAGCTTATAACACCATTCCACTCCTCTTTCATTTCTGCCGTCAGTGTCTGTTATTTCCTTCTACTTCCTAATCTATTGCATTCTTCCCTTGTGACACTAGACCTACCACTGACAAACTGTGGTTATGGAGAAACCATTTCTGTTTTCTTTCTGGCTATTGCTTTCTGGCCAAAGGCTGCTCCCTTTCAGACTGTCAATCACTCCTTGGACTTAATCCCTCTTCCTGTACTCAGGTTGTCTCTGCTACTGATAGTCAACTCACAGTCTAGTCCCAGCTTTCTTCCACACAGATGACTGTTCTTTACGAATTAAATACACAGTAAACATTTTGAAAACAGTGGGAATGTGAAAATAGTGTTTCTGACTCCATAGGAAGTGTCATGCAGCTCTTGTAAAGGATTTTTCAAGTCTATACAACCTGTACAGTTAGAAAACAAAAATCATAATTCTAGCCAACCAATTCTTCCCTGCAGCAGCTATACACCAATGGGAGCATTTCATATTCTGTAGGTGGTGGGTAGAGGTCTGTGTTTTGAATGCAAAATCCTGGATCCCCTAAAAGGGAAATATTCATTGGATCATCGGATTATAGAATCCTTTTCAGTAGGGACAAAGTGCAGCTAAGCGTTGACTTTGGTACCTGTGCCCTGGGCGAGGGGGAGGGAAGGGGAAAGGAGGTGGTACCTGAGCATTTTACATTAAATTCTATGATACAAGACTATGCTCAAAACTGGTAAATATTACAGTTGTACTATGAAGCCTACATGATTAAACCTGAACTTATCACTGTTCCTCTTCAGGCACATAGCTGATACTTGCTCAAGTGTACAGGCACAAACAGGAAGACTTCAGAGCACTGACCATTTAAAAGGGAATCTTGTTCTGGGTTGCTCTCTCCTAATGAAGTTCAAACTGCATGAGTAAGGAATTCCCATTCTGCAGTAGAGGAGGTCTGCGCAGGAGCACTTTGATTGTCCACTATTGACACACTGTGAGCTTGTCACGCACTAAGACTCTGGCAGTTCTCTTCAAAACCCAATGAGCTGCTAGAAAACTGAGCTGACTGTAGTGCATTTGGCAGGAAGAGTGTTGAAAGCAAAGGGGAGAGCAGGTGGAGAGGCCCAGAAACCTGGTAAGAGGAGCTCTGTAGAGATAACCCTCCTCTGAGACTTTCTTCAGCTGCTAAGTCCTAAGAATAGGCTCTAAGTACTAAGAGGTCATCAGATTTTGATTTACAAACCCACAGGCTTTAATCTACAGGGACACCCTTCAGGCTGTGCAAAGTCCTTGTTCACTTCAGATTAAATCAGATCTCACCTTCACAATGAATCAAAGCTTTTATTACCCTTGGGACCTACTAAAATAACTGTTTTGTTTTTAAAAAAGCGCTGTTGGAATGATATCAAGAGCAAAGCCAGGAAAGAGCAAAACATTGAATTTTTTTACCCTGGTAAACATAGGACAATATTTAGGGATGTTACTCATGCAGTCAGTTGCATAGGACTCTATTCTGTCACTGCAGCATGCTACCGGTTGCTGACATTGAACTCAAGAAACATGCCCAGAATATGCATAATATATAGATAATGTATGTTTAAAGACAAAACAAAAAAAATCTCTTGCTTTGGAGATATTCAAAACCCGCCTGGATGTGATCCTGTGCAATGCGCTCTAGATAGCCCTGCTTGAAAAGGGGTTGGACTGGATGATCCCTAGAGGTCCCTTCCAACTTCAACCTTTCTGTGATTCTGTGAAAAAAAAATCCACTTTGCTGTATTTTGTTTTCAATAAAACCAAATATCATGGTACAACATTTTAATAAATTGGACTATTCTTTCTCTGCACTACCTAGTAAGTAATTTTCTTAAGAATATTACTCTTCCAGGACACAAAGCAACAGTGCAGATATCCAGGATGAACAGGAAAGTATTCATAGCTTTGAAGGACAGGCTATTATTATAAATACAGGGACTTGCACTCACCTCATCTAACTTAAGCCGCCTAAAAATCATTGGGTTAAGCTGTTTGGTCTCCTCAGCACAACAAAAGGGTATTTTTGCTAGTGATCTTAGAAACATGTTTTAAGATGATACAATCACAATCTAGAGATATTTCTTTGTCTTTGATTAAGGAGGAGTCTGTAGGCCAGCTGAGACCTTTTACTTAACTAATTACAGATAGCTAAAATTGGCTGGCCAGAAGCACACCCTTTGTCTGAAGCTCTGACTAGTACATATGGCTTCACTGCATTAACTTTGTTGAAAATCTAGTTGTAAGTAGGAAGAGCCTACTCTTAGGAAGGCTCTTAGGAAATAAAAATATCCTGAAGCCCTCTAGGCTTACTGCTCATCACATTTCTATTTTTTTATATAATGGCATATTAGATTTCTTCCTTTCTGTCTTCTAGAAATTCTCCATGGTTCTGAGGTTTATTAGTAATATATTTTGAAATCTCAAATAATTGTTTGATGTGGTAGTTTCAAAAGCTAAAATTGTGTTTATTGAGAGTTGCTGAGTTAAAACCATCAATTTTTAGTCTGTTTAAGATCATCCACAGTTATTGTGAAAATGCAAAATATTTTGTCACTTTATAATATAAATATGTGTAATTACATTAGCTTCAGATTTGTCACTGTACCTAACTTCTTCCAAAATCTTTCCTTGTGTCTTTTTACTTCCTTTTTCTGGGTTCTGTATTTTGGGGCTTGTAATTGGAGTTGACTGCTATCTGTTCTTCTTGTCACTTGCTACTCATACAGTTTACATTTCATATAGCAATTTTTACTTCTCCTAAGTTTTTTTTTTTCATAGCTTTCTTCTCTTTCATTCTTAAACATGAGATATTTTAGCAAAACAATTGAATATTGATCGGTAAATTTTTAAAGTCCTTTCTTCCAGCTGGTTTTGCTGAAAATAATTATCAATTTTGTGACAGTCACTCTTTTTTTTTTTTGAATTTTAATCACAGATTTATATTTTATTTTATGGGCATTTATAAAATATAATAAATTCATAATCTCTTACCCTCAAGCTACTACTCACTTTAGTTCAAAGATCATTGCTGTGCTTATCATAATAAAGGTGAAGAGAGAATCCCTTCATGTTTAATGCAGCATTTTTTAAATTAGGAATTTTTCATCTGTAATTTTCGGCTGGAAACCTTCCAAAAAGGACTACCGCTCCAGAGCTAGGCTCTCGAGTGCCACCCCTCCTGGTGGGGGTGTACCCGGAGAGATCTCTGTGGGTGCTGAGGATGGTGACAGCCCGCAGGGACCAGTGCCCCGCCTGTGCTCCAGGAGGGTGACTCGGCACCGAGCCAGGACCGCGCCAGCCACCACGTAGCTCAGGCCCTCACAGCTCTTCTGTTAGACGCTCCAGGACCACCCCTTACACTGGGTCACCTCTTAGCTGCTTCAAGCCAGTTTTAAAAGCCCAAGGGCTTCAATAGAGAAAGCCTTAACTCAGAATGAAACACTTCATGGTTTTTCTTGTTATTTGGTTTGATGCCTGATTGATAGGTAAAGCTTGCCACTTCCACAGACCATAGTCTACTGCTTGCTTAGAGAGAGTAGAGCTAAACCGAATAACTTCATTTCCTCATAGCAAGTGGATCAGTGCTCCACAGAAACAAAGTGCTCCAGCTAAAGCAGCATGCTGAGTTAGCAGCTCTTTTCATGAGTATCCTATGGGATACTCACGAAGAGATAAAATACTCAAGTATTTTATCCTGTTTATGTGTTATGAAGGATCTCTGACCAATGAATCTTTGCTACATCCTCTTTCAGATGGAATCCCTTCTACTGGAGCGAGCATAGCTGCCTTGGATGTTGGCATTAAACCCAGTGGGGAAATGGCCAGTGATTATCCTTACACTGATTTCTGAACATTTATTATTGTGTTAAATCATCTTAAAGGAGAGTATATGTAGAAAAAGTGTCAGTAGTGGAAGAAGGTGGCAGATCCATGTTCCTTTTCCACTTCCAGTAGGGGCTTCTGCTTTGTATTTCCTCTTCCTTGTGAGATATATTCCATCTCTTTATTTTATTTTTTTATCTCCAGCCATTTATTCAAAAGACAAATTCCTAGAAGTCGGGCAATATAATACTGGGCAAGACCCAGTGAAGAGAAAAAGTGTCAGTAGTGGAAGAAGGTGGCAGATCCATGTTCCTTTTCCACTTCCAGTAGGGGCTTCTGCTTTGTATTTCCTCTTCCTTGTGAGATATATTCCATCTCTTTATTTTATTCGTTTTTTTTTATCTCCAGCCATTTATTCAAAAGACAAATTCCTAGAAGTCGGGCAATATAATACTGGGCAAGACCCAGTGAAGTGTAGTGAAGGTTTATCAAAATCTCATTTCAACAGATAAAACCAATTATGTTTGTCACCATGGAGTAAAATGAGCCTTGTTCAAATGAATTTTCTCTCTATGATGTTATATTTATTGAGCTCCCACGTCACTGTAGCTGGGAACCCTGAGATGCAAATATGTTAATATAGCAGTAGGAAAACTCATGGAGGAGCCAAACAGGTACTCAGGAGACATCTAACAGGGTGATAATTCTTTCGTCTCACTGAGAAGGAATGAGGAGACAGCTGCTGTGCTTGGCTTAAAGCATTGTGGCAGGTCTGTAGGCATCTTTCCTGCCTCCAGAATATTCCCTCACTTTGTACTTACAACCTAAGAAGAAATGCACATGCAGAAAAGAAGATGGAATATGTAGCAATTTCAGCCTGGGGAGAAAAAGTTCTGTTTTCCATGACACTAAGTGATCTGTGCAAGGGTCGTGTCCTGCCTGCTTGTGAAATCGTTATCCAGAGGAGCGGGCTCATCTCCGGGCTGCATCCAGAGACTGAGGTGTTACAGCCCGGGACCTGGCTCCATGGGTGATTTGTTTCCCCATTCACCTCCTCACATCAGCCCCATAAAGCCAGATGACTTGGACTTTACATGTGGGAAACCTTAGCGTAGGTTGACATGGATGTATTTTGCACTCCCTACAATTTCCCTCCTAGGCTGTTTTCAGAGATTAACCAAAATGAATTCCTCATTCAGACACTTCTGGTAATGCCTTGATTTGGGTACTGAATGACTGCACTCTGCTAGAAGGAATTAAATCTATCTTCACTTGATTACTTGGACATCTCATGGCATTTAATCTGCTTTCCTTGCATCTTGTATAGAAATTAAAGCCTTACTTTATTTGATGTTCTTCCTTAATATATGCATGGCATTCTTTTGTATCTCTTTACATTTTGAAATCTCTCTATACTTTGAAAGAAAAATTGCTAAAATACTTAAACATAAAAGTCTAAAACTTTTGAAAGAAGCTTTTATCAGTAAATTTGATACAAAAACGATGAATGTGTTGTGCCATTCTGTCTTCAGTTAGCCCCAAAATACAAAACTTTACATTTTGTAACAAAATAGAATCAGCCAATACTACATTAGAACAAACTTTATTGAACTCACTGCAGCCGGTACATAAAGACCCATTAAGTAAATTATAGTTTAAACCTGCATTGAGAGATTTAGGCTAATTTTATTAGAGGTTTTAATTCTTATTCTCTGCCTAGTAGTTGGGTAACTGTAAAAGAACTATTTATTAATTTAAAGCTCATACAGTTGATGGATGTATGCTAATGCATTTTAGATTTAATAATCACATTTTCCTTAATTGAATTGTATTTGCTCAGACAGAGCATATAATTAAATCAAGTCTTTTCTAATCCTTCTCATGCCAGATTATACTATGGTACATTGCGGAAGAATAGTCAAAAGTATAAATCTAGTTTTTCAGCACATTGAAAAAAACCCATGGTCATATTGTGCATTTTGGGAGTGTTTATTATTTTCAAAAATAAAGAGTGTATATTTATCTATATATGATTTTCTGCAATAATTAAAAAGAGCAGTGATGCAATGTGGTTGGAAATGGGGCTAGGAAGGAAAGAGTTTAAGAAAATCCACTATGCAGCAAATTGTGAAATCCACACAGTGCATAATCAGCAAGTTATTTCAGACAATTGCTTACAGGGATCTTTACAAAGAAGGAGAAGGTAGTATTGTTCATGAATATTTTATATACTTGCTTTTACCTTATTCTTACTATTTTGTGTAATGACACAGAATTAAATGAGGCTTTCGGAAGATGCAGGAAACAAAGCCAAAATATAGCTAAATCACAGAGGAGAAGAATGAGGAAATAATTCATGGAGATACAATGATGTGTATGTCTTAGCTGTTTCTGGGATGCAGTCTAAGACCAAAGCAATTCCAAAATGTAAAGTATTAAAACATGTTGCTTGAATGAGGATCCAAAAATTATTTGGAGTATGGGATGAATTTCAGGAAGACATAGAAAAGAAAAGACAAAATGAGAAAGGAACTTGTTGGGAAAGGGATTTATCTGTCAGCTGAAGCAGAAGTAGCATGGCAAAGTGGATTATAATAAGACTTGCAAGAGGAGGGTAAAGTTAAAGCATGTGGAGGATTGCTTAACTTTTTTTTTTTTGATTAACTCTTTTTTTTTTTTTTCTGATTGTTAAATACAGGAATGGAATTTGTAGTAGGATGTTCCAGGTTGGCATTTTCTTCTTTTTATTATTAGTAAGAGGAACTGGATATAATGATGTGCTATCTTCTTTGCCCTTCTGTTTAATTATGTGTCCAATTTAAAATATTTATTCCACAAGCAGAGCTATGGAAATAAGCAGCATCTTTTTATCTGATAAATGATGTAATGCCTCAAGTCTAAATTACTGACCTGATCTAATTTGTCCATCAGAGTTAAATTACAGAATTTATCCTTTTTAATAAACAAGACTGGTTGCTGATTAAAAAATGACCTGCAGCAGAATTTGATTTCTCTTCTTGATATCTGAACAGTGTAACGTTATTAAAGATAACATTCCGGGGCTATAGTCATTTGTCTGAGGATTTTGATCTTATGCTCTATGACATTTCACTTGAAGAATGATTTCCTCTTAATTTCATATTCAACCTTGTACTAGGGAAGGTCTTATAAAGATTTGTTTCCTTGACTACCCTGTGTCACAAGCGTGAAACTTAATTCTGTAACAGTAAAAAAAAAAATCCAAAGTTTGTGTATAATTAATAACATAGCACAGATAGAAATGTGGCTCGAGAAGGGCTGTCAAGATGCTGTTTGTGAAGTAAAGGCATGATTTTCATTCAAATGATTTGCAAAATTTATACAGGATGATTATTGTCTTCACTACACAAAAAAAAATACCACTCTTAGTCTTGGATGTTTATTCCATGGATGTAAGCATGTACTGTTTGAGATCGATGGAAATACTGCCATTCAGAGCAGGGTAAGTCAGTTCACACTACTTAACACTGACAGCAGTATGATTTGCTCCTTATTTGAAATCAGGCCAACCTACTCTGCATTCACCATATGAAAGAACATTATAATCAGAACTGCTTACATCTGTGCCTCCTGCTCCAGGTCTCTGACTCACAACATCATCTGGAAGTATTTCTGAGGTTTTCATTTCATTTAACACTCTATGTGTGTACGTGAGCTCTGGGTAAAAGCACCAGTCACCTCTTATCCAGGTCATTTGGAACAAAATTCTGAGCATCAAACAAAAGGCATGAACAGGGACATCTTGTTTACCTAAATTCAATTAGGTGACATAAATTTGGCCCTAGGCAGGAAAGGGTTCTGCAATTCCTGGCCTGGATTCTTCTTAAATCTGCTCTTCAGGGTAATATGGGACTGAAAAGGGTATCACTACAAATGTATGAGTTAGGTGTCCTCTAGATTGAAATCATGCAACAGAAAGGCCATCGAAAGTGAGAAATTTCCATTGTTACTTTACAACTTCATAATTACTCTGCAAGATGATAACAAGTGGTAACACATAGAAGTTTTAAGTGTCAAATCCTGATGTATCTCCTTGTAATCCTAGCATATCTCACTAACGTTTTTCACATAGTGAGAACTTTTTCCAGGCCTGCTATGTCATAAAAATTCTTCTGTGTTTGTACCTGTTTGGTCTTGCTGACTCTGGACCAGTTCTTAGAAAACAAGCAACCTTCAGGGCCAACTGTGGTCTGTTTATTGAACATATTTGGTTCATTGCCTGTTCTTAGTGTGTTCATTTCTTTCGAAGCCAGAAATGGAGTTTTACTTGCCAACTTGGTTTCCCAGCATTATTACTATGCTTGAAAAAAAAGATATCTATCAACTTATTTTTAAGAATCTTTTAAACCTAGTCAGCTTTCATGCTCGTTCTGCTGCAGTTGAGATGAAGCTGACAAAATGTGCTTTTAGTCTGTCTGCGTATCATCTCTCCCCCTACATTTCACACCAGTGGCATGCCTTGCAAGTGTAGAGACATGCTGAATAATTAAATGCTAAATCCATTTTGGTTGGAGGGACAAGAAATGTTGTTGATTCATAGTAATTCTCTGAAGTCAGTGTAATACTATCTTCTGAGGCTGTGTTGACGACAGCAGATTGAAAAGAGAAATGTTTGTTTCTGTAAAAAGCAAAAAGTTTTTTTTTTAAAGTCTACACTGAGAAAAGAGGATGCTGCTACAGGTATAGACTATGTGTAATAATAAAATTGATGGAAGATCTGATTTATGATTGTATATACTCCAAGTCCTGTTCTGTGAGTACTAAGGATCCAATTAGAACAAGACAATATAGAAACCATTCTTTCCCCTTCATCTTTTTTTTTTCTCCCCACAAATATCTTTGTCTTCTTATCTCAATTCATTTCCTCCTGTATAATTAAGATGACATGGCTTTGAGTCCTGTAGCTGCTGTACTATTTCCAAAAGAGATTTTTCTTTAATTAGAAATAAATAGTTTATAGAAATGGATGACAGAAACTACTTATAGGGACCTGGACTGATACTCTGATACTTTATTTGTGTATGCCTGTTTTTTTTTTTTTTCTTTCATTCTGACAAATCCTGTCTTCTGCATTTTGCCTTTATTTTTCAAAAAGGAGATACATAACTGACAGCTAAGAGAACCTAGCAGATCCTTTGATCCTGCCTGTAGATGCTGAATTGGGATAAAGAAGATATGAGTGACATGGGTCATTCAGAAATTTGTCTCTTGCTTCCTGATGACCTTGGCCAAGATGCTTCACTCTTCTGTGCCTAGTTTTGTACATTACACATTTTATATCACCTTTCACAGAAGGTGGTATCTGCTTGTCCTCAACACAGTACCTTTTCAGTCTTAATCTTACTTCTTTCTCTTGCCTTGTGGTGAATCCATTGCCTTGTGGTAAATCAGAAGGTAATCACAAAGGGCTGAGAAACAAGAAGGATACAGGCCAAAGACACTCGCTTCCCAGAAATTTTTTTCCTTTTTTTCAAGTGCTTTGAAAACAAGAACTTCTTCTATTCCCAGTTGGCATGGACAGGAACCCTGGAGGATGTCCTGACAGACTGAGACCAAACCAGGGAAACCAGGATGCAGGAGATGACTGAGAAGCTCAGGTATCACTAACATGTGATTCTGAATGCCACACATTTTGGAACAATTTGATCATTTTTCCTCTCAGAGAGGAGAGACAGAGAGAACACAAACCATATGCAACTGGAAATAGCAATCATAAAGTGGCAATATCTCTAGGACTAGAGGTAATGGCCACAAACTGAAGCACCAAAAGTTCCACAGGAACTTAAGGAAAAATTTCTTAACAGTGAGGGTGACAGAGCACTGGAACAGGCTGCCCAGAGAGGTTGTGGAGTCTCCTTCTCTGGAGATCTTCGAAACCCGCTTGGATGCAGTCCTGTGCCACATGCTCTAGGTGACCCTGCGTGTGAAGAGGGGTTGGACTAGATGATCTCTAGAGGTCCCTTGCAACCCTGAGCATTCTATGATTCTATGATTCTGTGGTTCTATGAATGGTGGCCAAGATAAGCCATGTGCTGAGAAGCAAAGGAATCCTGCATTCAGGCAACAGAAAACTTCAGAGGTAAGAAGTTTCCATTGTTATTTTACAGCTTTGAGTTACTAAACAGATACTGCACTTACTTAGGCTTCTGCTATTTGGAAAGACTGCCTACTAAGAGAAGGAGACAGAGAAGAAGAATAGCTCTATGGTTTTAGAGGAAAGAGTTTCCAGAACAGTCTCTCCTGATGTCACGTTCATCTACAGCAATTAGGAACAGGCACGACTGCATTATGAATTGCTCAGGTAGGATTGATCTGCCAGCCACGTAACGGTGGGATGACAATGGGAAATGAATATCTATTCATAGAGAGAAAAAGGACGGAAGGTATCTGAAAGCCTCTGTGCACTTTTGTGCTCGTGGAAGTTGGAGTCATGTTCTGAAGTTACACAGGAGGATTCTCTTAGTTGTCCACAAAATTGATGGATCTATTCAGTTTGAGTCCCTGTCATTTCTACTGGATCTAATGCGTGTGGTTTAAAAGTTAAGTCTTATTGCCTATTTGGCAATATTTTTTACTTTGAAAATGAGAGCAAAAAGACAGTGAAAGACAGAGGATAAGTTAAGTCTTATTGCCTATTTGGCAACATTTTTTACTTTGAAAAGACAGTGAAAGACAGAGGAGGTCTTTAGCACAAAATGTGTGTAAAAATGAAAAGACAAAGTCTAAAAGTCCCTTAGAAACGAGCTTTTTTTGAATGCTATTTTTATAAATTACTTGTTTCTGTGGTATTTATGGTAATTTCCTTCCTTAGAAACGTTTTAATGCAGTTGTCTTAGTCCACAAAGCACAGACCTCTGGAGTCTGCCTTAACTAACCGAGTATAAATTTCTCTTGAAATTCACAGCTGTCTTCACTGAATGTGAGCAAATGAGCCTGTCAGGTTGAGCTGACTCTAAATATTTCTTGTCTTTGGGATGCAAATCCTTTTACGTATATTTAGGTCACTTCTATTTCATTTTCATAGGACACACAGTAGGGAGAAAAAAGGCTAGTTATTCTTTGTAAAAGGAAAGTAAATGAAAAAGATGTGTTTTAAATCATTCTGACTGTTCAAAGTCACTGTCCAGGTGTTGTCTTCAATACAGGAACTAAAACATGCTGGGCTTCTGCATTCCTTAGGTGTAAATCAGAAATAATTTGACCTTTATTCATTGCCTTCATCTTTGACTTATAATTTAAATCATATTAGTGGGCGACTAATAGCTGTCATGGAAGAGACAGGCACAGTCTAATCTCTAACTTAAATTCCAAATCCAAAATGCTAGGTTGACTCTGATAGTTAGATACTTCTAATGTCTGATTGAAATTATTAATCAAATTCCTCAACTCTTTCCATATTCTTTATCTTTCTGGCCTGGACACCTGGAATTTGCATCCTTCGTAATCACATTTTCATGACACAAGGTCTCAGAGCTCTGCTGAACATTGCTCAGCTCATATTTAATTCATCTTTGGATTTCCTCCTCTGGAGATGCTTGGGTATATATGACGGCCATCAGGCTGGAAAGCTACAGGCACTCAGGAGTTGGATAAATCAACTGCTAATGCCATAAAATATTTGCTGTATATTTTAGTCTTCCTCTAGCTTTTGAACAGAGGAAGAAACAGGATAAAAATCAGTGGAGTGCTGAGATGGTGTAGCATTTCAAACTTTATAATCCTTGGTACAAATCTTTCTTTTACTGCTGGTTTATATAATATTTTTTCCAACTTTATGGCTGAGTAACACCCCCAAACCTGCCTTAAAGTAAATGAAAAATCAGGAATTAATGTGATGTAATAGTTTTCATCTTGACAGGTGATAAATTGAATGATACAGTTTCTTTAGAGGAATTATGCTGGCTTTGCACAGAGGAACCCGACGGTCTTTGTTGCAGAGCTGTGCCAGGTAGCCTGGAAGAGGGCTGATAGAGCCAGTGATCAGCAGCTCTTAAGCAGCAGAAATACCAGCCTCAACCCTGAGATCTGACATTGTTCAGTGTTGCCCACACTGAACAGTCTTGAATCAGTGCTGAGAAAGAAGAAAGTAATTTTCTTATTTAAAAACAGTAACAAAATGTAAAATAAAAGAACCCAGGGATGGCACTTTGAAGAACCTCAGGTTTTAGTTTAGCAGCAGGCTCGAGGGAGGTGGATCAGCAGACCAAGTGGTATGTGGGAGTACGGGTTTACTAAGCAAGCACGCTGATTTATCTACTAGTTCCCCATGACATCAGATGCCTCTGTTCCTTAACAGAGGGCTGCCACCTTCTCTATCCACCTCTGTGCTGTCTGTGTATTTTTGTATAAAATGTAGACAGTATGTGCTACAGAGCAAGTGATGGTTTAATTCTAGCCTCTTGAAGTGCTTTGCATTAGAAGTGAACTTGCACCATTTAGGAGTCTGTCTTTCAAACTGTTTCATACTTACAGAAGAGATATTTTAATGTCTTCCTTCAAATGGCCTCATGAGGTTTTTGCAGATGGATTTGTAAGATCAGATTTTCAAGAACATTCAAAATGCAGATGGGGGAGGAAGAACGGGCACAATTTTCATTATCACTTAGGTTTATTAAGCAACTATTATTAGATGCCTCTCAGCTGTTCCCAAATGTAGCTACCATTAAAAATCTGACTTCTGACTTTAAAGGTAAAATCACACAACTAACTGCAATAGAAAGTCTTAAAGCATCAGAAACATTTTACAATGTAGTGTTTAATTCTAGTGAGGGGCATATGCAGAATACAGTCGCCTTGAGATGGTTTGAATGGTTTCTTATCATGTGTTTGGGGTGATCTGCATAATCTACTGGTAATTGCTGCCCATGAGCAGCAAGTCTGTGGCAGAACATCCTCAGCAAACTCAGATCGATGTCAGGGAAACTGATGGACACTGGTAACAATTGGAACCAGATGAGAAAAGAAAAGTTCTTTAATTGCATGGTCCTCTGACATAATCACAGCCCAAAATTTAAGAACTCAATGTGTTCTTTTCCCGCACAGTAATGAAAAGAAGAATTATTTACATTTTGTATGTTCACCTGCCTTACCACGGCTTACAGGACCAAACAAACATTCGCCAGTTAAAGACATTGACTGTAGGAGCAGGGGCTGATCTGAATAGTGACAGCAGAATTTTAATTCTGTGCCACATTTGCCTCTACAGCGTTACATGTTAATCTTCCTCAGCTTAATATAGGAAACTTTCCACTGATTTCACTGATTTCAGGATAACACATTTCAGCCATTAGCCAACACAGGCACTGTGATTTATATTTTTATTTACAGTTCTAAAGCCACAGAGATTTCAGTTGGGCATCATTTGCTGTGACCAGAAGTGTGCTTTAAAATATTTTTATATATTTCATAGGCGAGCACTCTTCCTTTTCTCTGACTGTTGATCTTTTTTTAAACATCCCTTATACCAACAACAGCCGTGACAGGCTCTAACATTTTTGAAAACAGCCCCTCCAAAAAGCAGAGATTTTAAGGAGACCCAGATTAGTTGTGAAGTGCCACAACTTCACCAGCTCAGTTGCTGGAGAGGGTGAGTTTTGAGTCACCTGCAAAGGTAGGAGCTTCCCGAGTGGCCTAAGGGGATGTCTCCAGTTTTGTGCCCAAGGGGGGAAGTCATTGTCCTCCTTTACCTTCTTTCCCAGTTCCTCTTTTTCCCAGGAACACTGAGCAAAGGCCCTTCTCTAAGTCCATCTTTATTGCAGTACCTGCCTGCATACAAGATTTGTAAAACTAGGACTTGAGATATCTCTAGGGCTGCCTGTCCTTTCCCCCACTTGCTCTGTTTGGGCACACTAGCTGGTCAAAAGTTGTGTAAGATCCTGGGCATATATATGTATGTGTACATATGTATTTGTATATACATACATATATAGGTATGTGTATATAGAGAGCTGAGGTAGGTGAGGAGAGAGAGGGATGAAGTAAAAGGACAGTTTACATATTTGGGTTTATATAAAGGTGGAGGAAATAAAGACTTGACTCTGAAATCACAAGATGACTAAATTAGGCAAAAATAATAAACACAGCTGCTCTCCCTAAGCTGGAAAGGGAGAGAAAGTTATCCAAGAACCCAGACCACCATAAGGTGTTGATTAACCAGAACAGCTGTTATTTAATCCAGCTTTCACTGAAGCAATGAGGATTTTTAGAGTGTCTTGAAAATCAAAAGATTTGGTTTATCTAAACCAAATATGGCACTATTTTCCCCATTGTTTGGAATTTTTATACATTTTCCCTCTGACCTTTTTTTTTTTAATTTGGTTTTTCATCTTCATTTTGCATTTCAGAAGGCAAAACATTCTGGAATTAAATGATTGAGCTTGGGTGATTGTCTTCAAGCCTCTGAAACTACTTTCAGTGACTGTCACGTTAGTGGGATAGAGAAAGGTACAGTGCTCTGTGGAAGCTGTCTTTCTTCTTTCTGTGCTGTGCCCTCAAATTTTTGCTTAGGGTTTTAAAGTGGATGCTGAAACATCAGTTTAAAAACTCAGTGCTTTGAATGCTTTGATATGAAATACCTGATTTAAAAAAGCACAGATTTATGCAGCCTTCTTTGTATATTTCTAATCTTTTTATTTCATTTACTATCCAGAATACCTCTCATTTATTCTACTTTTGTAGCACATGTGATAAAATATTAGAGTATTTCCACACAGGTGAAGATAAAAACCCAAAGTGACTTGGGTAAAAGGAAAAAATATAACAAAAGAAGATTGAAGGGAAAAAAGCCTGAGATCCAATGTTATTTATGCTTGTGTTATATTTATATGTATCTTAAAAAACAAATATCAGCTATAACCCAGTTGTAACTTTGCCCTATTGCTAGATAGTTGCAAAAACATCAGTACTTCTTTATTCACTGTGAGTTATTTAAATAGACTCCTGAGATAAGATATATATTTTTTTCAGTTTCTTAGTAAAGCTGATGCTTCTCCAGCATGTTGACATAGTCTATATTTACTCTTAAAGCCCAGTAATCTGTTTCTCAATCTCCAAGCTGCCCATCCAAGCACATTATACTTTCTGTAAAAAATAGTCTTACTCTAGCATTGTCAAAGGTATTCATCAAGACCACATCTGTACACATAAACTGTGTGTCTATGTTTGTGCACTGCCCTAGTTATGAAAAAGTCAGATATGAGCTGGGTAGGGAGAAGAGTAGGTGATTGGAATTGGTAATTGAACTGATCCAAGTGAGGAAGAAGCATTCAGGATGTGCTCATGACCTGAAGATCTTTGGAAGTTCCCAGTTGTTATTACTATCCTCTTCTTTAGACATTATACCTACATTTCCCTGTAAAGTTTCTAATAATAGCAGATATGTTGTCAAAGCAGCATTAATAACGAACCAGGGCATTAAAGACATTGCCGTTCCTTTCTAATATCTTCAAACCATTTTGAAGAGGTGTTGCTGGGTTTTGTAATAACATGCCTTGATGTGGAGCCCATAAATGGCACAGTGATTTCCTTGCCCAGTTATTAATTCATCTCTGACATTGACATTACAGTTACAGACTCATGCAGATGCAAATTCATATACTGAAACTGATAGTTATGACAGCACATGAAAAGTCAGCCTATCTAAACACTATTAAATCACTTAATAAAGGCTAAGAGAAAGTATATGAGAAGCATACGAAAATCTGGGATTGCCATATTTGTATTTGTTACCTAATGAAAACACAAATATTTAGAATCTGTGAAATTATTAACTAAATTAAGCAGAATTATTTTAAATATAGGATTATTCTGCTGGATCAGACACAATCTCCATTGAAATGAATGAAACTATGCCCTCACACACAGTTTGATCTCTAGATTACTATATTCATAACAACATTTCTTTTTAACCATACTGTGTATGGAGCATGAGTTTTTTTTGTGCTAGATACATATCTGTTTGTCCTCGAACTCAGGAAATACAAAAGAACATTTAATATTAAAATAAAAAGTGTAGTTATGACAACTTACCATCCTGTAAAGTTTATCTTCCAGATCTTGATTAATTCTTTGTAAGGCTAGGTAATTGTTTTGTATCCTAAAACAAAGATGATATCATATAATTTAGTGCATTGTTCTTTACACACTTTTTTCCCCCTGTAATTCACACACTGGTACAAAACTTTGACTTGCACTAGTTGAAATTGATATTCTTATCACTCCTGTTGCCAGTCAGTGGTTGCCTTTGAAATGTAATTACCATCTCCTTCCTACACAAAATTCTTTGTCATATTTGCTTGTTGTATTCTGGGGCAAATACTTTCAGGAAGGGGAAATGCAGATGCCATTCCTTTGCATCTGCATGAAGACGTGCATGACAGCATGGGAACTTGCACAAAGGGACTGTGGCTTTTTATCAAGTGCAGGAATTATATTCAGAGAGGAAAATTGACCTGCACAGCTGGAAACTACAAAGAGCTATTTCACAACATCTCTTAATGAGGGAAAATGCAGCAGAAAACTGGTGACTCCAGTAGTATCGACACACAGACATCACTGTGATTTCAAAGAGAGTATTCCTTCTTTAGACAAAAGTTCAAGGAGTTCCCTGTTCTCAGAGCTATTTTCCTTCAACTAAAAAGTCTGGATGTCTGCAAAAAATTTAGCCTGAAAACGGTGGCTATTCTTTTTTTTATCGAACTAAGAGATTTTAGAGATTCAAAAAACGAAACTTCCCAGCTTATTCCAGAGCAATACACCAAAGGAATTTTTGATTTCTACATCTTTAGGTTCCTAGGATGGTAACCTCAGAGCCACAGTGGACAAGCTATGCAGTCTGTGGGAAAAATATCCCAATTTCAGGAGCAGTTGTGCCTTTCTTTTCGTATAAGGTAAGGAGAGTAGCTGCTTGTTCTTACTTGTACCTATCAGCCCAGCAGGATGTATAATAAATGTAAGGGCAAAAGTTAGAAGCTCAACTTTAAAAGTTTGTCCAAATTCATCTAAATATTTGCATTCTGTGCCACGTGCTCTAGGTGACCCTGCGTGTGCAGGGGGGTTGGACTAGATGATCTCTAGAGGTCCCTTGCAACCTTAAGCATTCTATGATTTTATGAGTTGACTCACTTGACTGTTAAAGGCTGCTCTATCATATTACCTAAAAATAACTGACCTCAGAAAATACTTTGACCTATTAACCTAAGATTCCAATCATAGAATCATAAAATCATAGAACGCTTAAGGTTGCAAGGGACCTCTAGAGATCATCTAGTCCAACCCCCCTGCACACGCAGGGTCACCTAGAGCACGTGGCACAGGACTGCGTCCAAGCGGTTTTTGAAGATCTCCAGAGAAGGAGACTCCACAACCTCTCTGGGCAGCCTGTTCCAGTGCTTTGTCACCCTCACTGTCAAGAAATTTTTCCTTAAGTTCCTGGGGAACTTTTGGTGCTTCAGTTTCCGGCCATTTCCTCTGGTTCTGTCAGTGGCCACCAGTGAAGCGAGGCCAGCACCATCCTCCTCGCTTTCTCCCTTGAGGTCCTTATATACACTGATCAGAATGTAACACACTGATCATAAATGTAATACAAGGTTGCTTCAGCTGAGAAGTTTGAATCTTGGTCCTCCACAACCAGAGCAAGTAGGATTAAGGAATTCCCTTTGAGTTATTTTATGTCTAGCAGCAGCTGTGGAAATTAGAATTAGGACATGCATTCAAACTCTGCCCTGATTACAAATAAAGTGTGCAGCCCATCTCCTCCTTGTAGTGAAGAGATATGATGGTTTAGATCTCTCCTGTAGCTTGTGTCACCATGGAGATTTTATTTCCAGTTAAATGATTAAAATTTGCTGCTCAGGGATAGGCTCATGGTCCTCTGTGAGCAATGAAGACTCCCCTGTGGCACTCCCAATGTGCAAAGAATAACAGCTGGGTGCTTTACATTGGCCATATGTCCTATACCTGAGAGGTAAGGTCTGTGCCCAGAACAGCTGCCTTGTGGGCACAAATGACACCCCCACGGAGGAAACTCTCCAGACATCAGCCCAAACTCAAGGTAGTCATTTCAAAGCATATTGAGATCCTAAGGGAATAATAGAATCATTAAGGCTGGAAGGGACCTCTAGAGATCATCTAGCCCAAACCCCCTGCACACGCAAGGTCACAGGAAGCTTCAATGTTGCATATGTTTGGTAGACCTGTTGGACAGAGGAAGTTTTCACCTTCTAAGCAGGATCTGTGGTAAACAGTGTTTGTTAAGGTGACAGTCCAAACTGGCTAGAAATTTGTGACTTGTACTAGCTTACAACTTGGTCATGCTGATAAGGCCATTGGGTAAACGTCCAGGTGGCTTAAAGGTGCCTTAATGGATTGAAACTTACAGATCTCTGCATTGTCTGTGTTCCTGCTAGAGGAGGCATTTCCTGCTAAACCTCTGCATTGACATTTATTTGTGCAGTGCTAGGTATGCTTGGAATTTTCACAAGTTTTTAGTCAGAGTCACCACAACAAGGAGAGATCTCAAGGTACCCTATACCTAGCTTTTCATGGCAAAGGAGAAGGCAGAGAAATGAGGTTTAAACTGGCTTTACTTGTAAGTAGCCTCACTGCACTGTAAACACTGTTAAGTTGTGCTGATAAGGCTGTGTACCATGGTGCAGACAAAAAGGATTTATGAAAACAAGATTGGGCCTGATGGTTTAGACCAGTGGCACACCTGTGTCTTATCTCTCTTGATCCCGTTTTATCTGTTAGAGCAAAATAGAGCTCCAGTACTGCGCCAAAGCACTCTCCCAGCCTCCAGCAGCTTGTGGCTCAACCAGGGAGAATGCCTTTCACAGCTGGTAGACCTGAGTGCACTTCTTTGCTTGCTTTTAAAGGTTGCTTTTTAAACCCATGTAAACTAGCATTCACAACCTCCTAAAAGTTTGCATAGGTTCTAAAGCATCTTCATAAATTACTGTCACTGGAAAATGTTGTTGGTTAAGGTGTTTTCTAGCTCAAGCCTCTCCCTGCATCACTCTGTCTATTCTGCAGCATAGATCTATGTGGAGAACTCATGGGAGCTATTTAAGGTTTCCTATCCTTATCTTTAAAATTGTAAACTAAAATAATGGCAATTGCTACCAGGATAACTGGCTTATGAGGGGGGAGGTACATTATTGTATTTGCTCCTCAGCTTCTGTAGACATTGTTTTTCCCTTCATATCAGTGAATGGAAGAAGGTTTCCCATTAATGTGATTGCTCCTGGATAGCAACACTTCTGTGGTAAAGATGGTAGTGGTTTTTTTTTCTAATTATTTTACTCATTATTTTTTTTCCTCTGTGTATGTTTAGCAGAAAGTAGACCACAAATCCTGGTTCTTGAACACATTTCTTTTGCAATAAAAAAAATTTGATTGCCTCCCAGTCAGATCAAATCAAATCCAAATAATAAGTCCAAACAAAAAATCCACAATACATAGGAAGCTGAGCTTCAAAAAGTGTTTCTATTGAGAACAGTATGCAAAGATAGTCAAAATAAACACAAGCACACATACACATACAAAAGCACATATACATGCACATATACACACAAAGCCCAAATTGGAAATCCATTGTGCCAAAAGAAGTGTCAGCAAGTGAGGATGGCAAGGAGAGAAATGGACCCAAAAATATATGGAAGAAGGGGGTGAAAGGGATAAAAGAACAACAGGATAATCAAACCATAATCTTTGGGCAGTACAGTAGATTAAGGGAGGAGTAGGGAAAATTATTCTAATTAAAAAGACCAGATTGACAGATGGTGACTTAAGCCTGCTTGCAGAACAGTGCAACCAGATGGCCCGAACTTTGTGAAATTTAAAACATTTTTATGTTGCAAATCTAGTTTCTTTGTAAACAAAGTGAAGAATAGGTAAGCCTCACTACCATGTGAAAATGCTTTAAAAATAAGCTCATTTTATGTGAGTGGATAATTTATTATTATTTTTTATTACTTTTTGTGTTGGTAAATTCAAATTATTAGATGATACCCATGTGCCTACAGCTGGATATATGTGCATGCATTACACAAATGTGCAAATGTTTGGCTAAAACAAACTGTAATAAAAAGTATTCTGACTATGTTTTACACTATGTATCCGCGCTCAAACCCTGCAGACAACACATTCCATTTCTTCATGGAAGAGAAAGTCTGCCTGTAGTCTTTGTTTCCACTCTATTTCAAGCCCTCTTAAGGCCATGAAATAGATCTAAAGTAAAACAAAAGCATTGGGCTGACCTTCTGCAAAGAAGGAAATTTCATCCAGACTGCAGTTTAGTTTTGAAGAATGACTGTTAAAAAAATAACTTATTGTTCAAAAAACCTTTACCCTGTCTATTATCAAAAGTTACACAGACCTTGGTTATAGAAACAAGAACATTTTTCACCTATTCCCTTACACAACACAATATCCTCTTCAGGAAATCCCTTTTGTCCATGATATATCTATCTTGCTTTTGGTGAAGGAACTGTATGCGTGGGCTATGCTCAACGCTAAGTATATGCTTCTATGGAACTATTCTTTGAATACTGAAGTAATTCTAGTGTCTGGTAAAAAGTAGGAAGGTAGGTCTTCCACAGTGGTTACCCAGGTACAGTCTCAGGGAACTATGGTGGCATATGTGTGAGCCTAGATTGAATTAGACTGATCAAAATATTATCATTGCTCAGGTGTAAGAGTCAGCTTTTAATTTTAACTTAAAGCCTAACTGATCATGTTTGGTAAGAACTGAGGTATGTGAAACCCCCAATGTTTCAATCACCTTTCAAAGACAAATCTGTGCTTTCCAGACCATCATTTTGCAACTGTTCACCACTGATTAGCTCTTGTTTACATTGGTGACAAAAGAAATCTTGAGAAAGGCAAAAACGCTCTCTAAAAACACTGCAGAAGTGTGTAGAGAGATGGAGAACTTGGCCATCCGGCCACATAAATGACCTCCCCGTCTGAGTAAGGGAGGGAGGCCTGTCAGCAACGCATGTTATTCTGGATAAACTGACAAGGCAAAGACTTTCAGAAAGAAGTAGAATAGAATGGCTATTCAGCCTCAGAAAAAGCGGTGCAAATTTAATAATAGAAGTTTTCTCTGCTATATGAGTGGCATCATGTTGCACAGGTCTCGTTTATTGTGAGGGGTTGAATTTCTCTCCCTCTAAAGTGAATAAGGCAGGAGACACATTATTGAAACTAATTATAGTTCCCTGTTTGCTCAGACTCGTTTTTCTCTGTGACATGTTGCTGACACTCTTTTGGATGACAGTTTTGTTTCAGACATTATCTTTTACCAGAGTGAGAAATCTAATTCAACTTGCAATGTGCCTTGCTATTCTCAATAGAAACATTTTTAAAGCTCACCTTGTAAAATATTTTGGACTTCCTGTATGAGGTGTCTTCGGGAGAGGAATCACCTGCCTGAAACATAATTTTAATATAAATTTTCTTCAAAATATGAAAAAATGTTCAAGTAGAAAATTGGAAAGTCAGTTCTACTGATCTGAATAGTGACTCTCTATAGGTATTAGACTTTGCCATGAGCAAAAGACTTTCTTGCCTGATTTTGAACTGTGCTTAAATCAGTGTTCAATTAAGTTGATAGGACAGCGGCTTTAACAGAGACTGTATTTTTCCCCTTTGTTCCAACAAGAGTGGGATGATCAGCCCCCTCATAAATGTGGCACAGGATTTATGACCACTCTGCTTGAAATAATATTTCAAGAGAAAAAAATACCAGTGTTCCCTGTTGTTAAAGTAGTAATATGCTGGAAAAAAAAAATACCTGAAGACTGAGGTTACTTTCAGTAGCTCTAATTCTAATGAAGTGATGGGAAAAAAAATGGATTATTGCTAAGAAAACATCATGGCCTGCCCTTAGAGCAGTCTTTGGGCTGCTCTTGATAGATATGTGTATGTTTCAAAATCATTGCAATGCCTGTTTTAGTCTTGTTTTAAGAAGCCTCTCCAGTTAGGGAAGCCTATCTGCTTTTAAAATTTGAATAGAATTGTTCAATTGACATAATTTGCTGGTTATGTGTGGTTTTTGTTTGTTTTAGTTTGTTTTTCCTTTTTTTTTTTTTTGTCCTCTGTGAAAATTGAAAAAAAAATTATTTGGGTATTGCCCTGGAATGATTCCTTTTGAATTTTGTTTTGGCTCATTCTGTGAATTGAACCAAATTATCCATATAATTATCCATATGAGTTTAATTATCCATATGAGTTTAGGAAATTCCTCCCAAGAAATGCAAATACATTCTTGAATAAATGGATTACCATAGATTCTGAAGTTTTGCAAGCGAATAAAAGAAGGAATGTTAAGAAGCACTGGTAAATTTAAAGCTAGATTACACTCCATTTCAGTTATTGTCATAAAACTCAGGAGCACATTAACTGGGCTTGTGATTTGCAATAGCTCTGTACTACAGCTTAAATAATTTTATACAAAATTTTTGCAGTATGATTGCATGCTTCTTGGGACAAAACACAGAATGATTTGTTGCAGCACCAGGTGAAATGCCATAATATTGTATATATTGGACAGAAAGTCTCAACTTTGAGATAAGGAGGACCAAATTCTATATGCTTGTGTCAGAGCAATGGAGTGTAAAAAGTGGAAATACATAGCCAAACTCATCGAATACATTTATATATACCTATATATATACATATGCAATGTGTTTATAATCATTGTATGCATAACGCATTATAACATACCCTGCACATATCTTTACATATAAACAATGTCATATGTATACCTATACATATAACTGGATATTTTCTTTCAGTACAAACATGTTACATATCACATGTAAATGACTTTATATGGGATATGTAATACACAGTCAGATAAGTGAAATACATATTCAATGTGTAAACATATTGTACTGTCAATAAGCAATAAATAACAGTATATTTTGAGAACATGTATTTTGGATACATGTATTTAAAAAACAGCCGCTTGAAGTTCCTAATAATTCTGTTTATTTCAAAAAAGGTTGTTACTAACCTTCTCAGCTTTTCAGTTACTTTTTCAAGTTCCTCCTGAGCACGTCTCAATTCTATTTCAAGATACTGACGTGTAGAATCAAACTCCGTTTCAAGCATTTCCAGTTTATGGGTGGTGTATGATAGACGCTTTCGTAATTCCCCCTTCTGTTCTTGCAAAGTACTAGAAAAACAAAGGCCACAGCTGTAGAATTTAGCTGTTCCAGAAAAGCTTTTCATGATCCACTGCTTGACCAATTCCCTGTGGTATAGACTGGCATCAAGCCACAGAAATGTGCTTAATAATTTGTTTACTGCACTTCACGAATCTTCTGATTTAGACAGTTGACTGTCTTCCCATCTGTCTTTTCTAGCATATTCATTGCTAATATCTCATTAGCCATAATGGAATATTTTGTGGAAGGATCTGCAGTGAAAACAAAATACACTTTAGAATTTCACTTCACATAGCACCTTTCATTTAGAATTACCTAAAAATACTGTGACTGAAGTCAAAGATACTTATAGAGCAATGACTATAAATACACTGTGCAAAATGCTTCCTTGCCAGTACTTCAGGTTATAATACATATTTTTAGAGAAAGGAGATTTTGTGTTATTTGTTCAAATTTGCACCCTATTCCCTAGCCATAGAGCTGCCTGGTGTTGCTGTCATTCAGTGTTTCCTCTAGAGAATGGTGATTATAATAATTATTTATTATTTTTATTCTAGTTCTCATTTGATGGCTCTTTTCCCATTTTGCTGCTTATTTGAGAACAAAGGCTTCCCAGACACAGGTCTAATTTCTTACAATACTTACAAAGGACTTGTACCCTGCTTGCAAACTAGCTTCAGTTGCACTATTTTCTTGACAAAGAGGAGTCTGAGAGGAGCCAAAATTTGGAGCCAGAGAGGAGATTTTTCACTTTGTTGCTTTGTGTCTAGTTAGGAAATAAATATCATAAAGCAAAACACATCCATGCAAAAGGTTTATTCTGGAGAACAAGGTGCCACCTGCTCCCAAATTGTCCATCTGTGTTTGAAATGAGGATCCTAGGAACGTATTCCCTGCATTTGAGGGACTGACTGTGTGACTTCAGGGGAATCAGCCTCCTGTTGCTTCAGTTCTCCACCTATGCCATGGAGATCTTTTCTTTTTGCCTATTTAGCTTGTAAGCTCTTCATTTTTCTAATATGTTGCTGAGTGCACAGCAAGACCTGGCTCTAGTCAGTGCAGATATCACTAGGCATTACTGTAATTGGGCATAGACACTGCAGCCACTGCTGGGATCGAAGTGTTCCCTTGGCTCCGGCTGGGAGTTCCAAGACTCTGCAGAATTGGAGTCTGCCATCACCTAGAGACACAAGCACTACCACATGATGCACTTGCTTTTGTTTCTGAATACATGCTAAAAATACTATTTCAGAATATAATGGCAAATCCTGATTCCCTTTGATGTTAAGTCAGTATTGCTGTCAGCATCAGTAGAATAATGTTTTGGATCTATAATTAAACAAGAGAGTTGGGAACAACATGCTGGTCTTCAACAAATACTTATCTGAGCTGGCTTGCGTGACTGCCTTCTCTTCTACAGAGTGTGATAGGAGCTTCAGTAAGTTAATGGAAAAACTTTACAATTGCTGCTTACTTGATCCATGCAGTTTAGATCTAGAAAACAGTCTAATGTTTTGCCAACACAGTGCTCTGTTTCAATTACACATATTGCGTGGTTACAGTTTTACTTAGATTACCACTTATAGTTATATTCTCTTAAAATAATATATTCTAATTCAGACATTAAATGCCACTCCAGGTAATAAAATCATTTAGCATTTATATTTCACTAGATGAATAGAACTAAAATGTTATATAGGGACATGAGCATCTGAACACTGGTTGCTCATGTCTACATGTCACATCATTCTGCCTTCCCTATGCTCTGCTTCTGACCCCCTGTTCTTGCTATTTACGTGTCGGATATTTATGTGTAGGATTTCAAAACTGTTTGTAGTGAAGAAGGACTTGAATTCAGGTCTTCTGCCCTTCTAGGAATCTAACCATTAGGATCTGCACAAAAAAAGTAGACAGTAGGTTGTCAAGATGTTTTTTTGAATAAAAATATCCAGGGTGCTGCTTTGTGCTATTCAAGGGTGGTTCATGCATGGTAGGTCTGGCCAGGGGTACTTACACTAAACTGCCATGCTAGGGAGTGGTAGCAAATGACCAGTTAACAAAAAGACAAATATCCCATATCTCTGAGTCCAGCTTCACAGTTTAGGTACCTTCACACTTTGGGTCTGAACTGTATAAAACATAAGCGGGAGCAAAGCACCTAGGGCCTCAGATGAAGACGCTTGTCCATATGGTGTGCCTAGGCCTGGCTACGTAGAGGAAAATAGAGCTCAAAAATTGAGCTCCAGGCAGATATTGCTCCTTAGGTGTCAGGCAGGGCTGGGCTGAGCGGCTCATGTGGGCTTTGGGGTTCAACTCTGAACCACTTTCAAGGAGCTGGGCTTTGGCAGTCTGAGTCTTCTGCTAGGGCCCTGGTGCAGCAAAATGGTAAAGGATAGACTTAACATTTTGTCCCCTTGAAGTTCACTGTGAAACATTTGTTTTCTTGAATTCTTTGCTTTCAGGCCGGGATTATTAATCTCACTGAAAGAAAGCACGTTGTAACTATATTGAGAGAGATATATAGATGTCTTTTTCATATAATGCTTTGGTTAGTAAATCGTATCTATAACTTTGTTAAAAAAAATCAAAAAAGAAGAAAAAAGGTGAATAAGACATAATTTAGGCAACGTCAAAGATCAAAATTATTCCCATTCAGCAAACCATAATTCTGCAAAAACTGGCTTTCCATACTGTGAGAGAGCATTATTTCTGCTAAGTGTTACCTAAGATAGGAAACTAGGATGGCAGCCTGAAATGTTCATTTTTAGAAAATGAAAAGAAAAACTTCCCAAGCCTAGCAGAACTCCTCTCTGTGTGCGCATTGATTCATCTTGTTGATCTGAAACTGGCTGGCTGCTCTTAAAACAAATTATTGATTTTAATTACAATGGGGTGGCAGGTATGTAACAATAAATCATTATTAAAATACAAGCTACCAGACAGAAACCTAAAAATTT
>NW_010584418.1:170251-225673 GCF_000705375.1 Tinamus guttatus | reverse complement strand
TTGGGGAAAGCACTGCGTCTGCTTATATCTTTTTTGAGTCAAGAAATTTTTGAAAAGATATTTAAGTGGTGGGTCAATGAAACTCATGCTCATGATAGTCCGTCTATTGGCACAATCCTGAATCTGGAACCGAAAGCACAGAATGGGTACCGGGGGGTGTAGCACTGCCTGCAGATTCCCAGGGGTATCTACAGTGTAGATCTGGACATGATTTGAGCATTGTCTAGGTGTGCTACTGGTCTTGTGTAAAGTCTGCTGTTTTCTCTTGCTTCCAGTTATATAGAAACAAACACCTGAGAAGTAAATGCAAGACAAGCAAGAGAAAGGAGAGAGAGAAGAACACACAATGGGTCATCTTCCCTGTGCTTCTAACAGGAGGGTCAGAGGCCCAAATTTTGTTTTATACAAATCTAAGGTATTTCACAAGTTTTTTCTTGAGTTTCTCATGAAATAGATTTTCCTTCTCTGAAAAACTTCCTTCATTTGTGGCTTGCTGTATTAATATATAATTCAGTTCCTGAATTCTCTCTTCTGTGTTTATTGCATACTTTTTTTTCTCTAGAAGTCTGGGATTTACATAATGAATGTTTCATTTTTTATATGTATCACTGTAAATTTGGTAATGGTAATTTGGACAGGGTTGAAAAGAAGGGAAAAAATACAACATTAAAATATAAACTCATGAAGTTAACATGCATTTTGCAGTTTGCATTTTACTTTTATCCAAGACTGCAAGTTCCACAAAACTAGCTGCATTTTTTTCTGCTTGCCACATGCAGTTTTTTAATGTTGGTAAACTCTTAATTTATCTTTCATGGCTAATTTTCCCTCATGATTCTTTATTATATATATTCATTGTATAGCTGAAAAACAAGAAAATAGTTCCCTAGAAAAAGTACAACTGAGAGAAAGGATAAGATATAATTGCAATTAGAAAATAGTCTGTGGAAATCTGGTAATGTTATGTCTTAGAAAAGGCAAATCCTATATTGCATAGACTCCCTGGAACTCAGACAGCTGGAGCGAGTGAGGAATTACAGGATAGGTTCCAGAATCCTGTAGAGAAGGCCCTTTTGCATGAGTGGTTCTCTATTTCTTCTAATGATCTCCAAAGCCCTGCTCCTGTGACAACCCATGGTTTGCAAGTCATTATCCATTTTGTTTCATTAAAGTATTTCACTAAAAATGAGGATGATAAGTACAATTTTAAATATTTAGAGTGCTGTAAGAAGCCTCTCAAGGGAGGCCACTTTAAAGGTTGTTAAAAATGTGTCTTAAGACTTTCCAAAGTATTTTTTTATCAATTAGCTCTGTTTACAATCTTAAAAAGAGAACAAAAAAAAATTATAAAAAGGATATGAAAACATGCATTGATGTGAAAATTTGTCTCCATAAACATTGTATCACTGCCAGTAATTGTCAGGTTTGAATTCAGAATTGCTCCTTGACAGGGATTTTGAAGCCCTGTTCTCTTTGGTAATGCCCTTACAAAGGAACACCAAGATATGCCATTGAATCTGTTTGTAGGAGATAATGCTCAGCAACAATTTAGAAGCTTTTTAGGGAAGGTATTATCAGTTGCGAGGTAGCACTGCTCAGGTTCTACATTTAATGAAAAGCAGTCTATTGTAGAGGAAGAACGTGAGAAGGCTGTACAAACCAAGACAGAAAACTGAGAAAATAAATTATAATCAATATTCCTGGTATTTTTGTGGTGTTAGCAATTTACCATCCTAGCTTTTCAAAACTTTTTTTTTCTCTGTGTTCCCCTTAGCTGTACTTCAAGCTACGTGTTATTGCAGCTCATACAGTCTCAGCCATAGGTCAGATACATCAGCTGATGCACACAGAGAAGATGGACAATGTCTCATCCTGCAAAAATCAGTCAGGATTAGTCTATCTGGAAGTAGAGCTATCTGGAAAAGCTCCAGGTGAGCATATGTCCTCTGGAGCATTTCAACTGGAGTTGAAATGCCATGTGATGACAGCTCTATTCTTAGGAAGGTATGCTGGAAAATGAGCAGGTTTTCACTTTACCTGTCTGATCCCCTGCCAGCTCATCTGCCTGGCAGATGGCCTGAAGATGGAGGAAAGCTGGCAGTTCTGCCTGAATTTAAGGAAAAAACCTTGACTGTGAGGGTGACAGAGCACTGGAACAGAGAGGTTATGGAGTCTCCTTCTCTGGAGGTATTCAAAACCCTCCTGGATGTGATCCTGTGCAACATGTTCTAGGCGTCTCTGCTTGAGCCAGCGGGGTTGGAGTAGATCTCCAGAGCCCCCTTCCAGCCTCAACCCTTCTGTGATTCTGTGATCTGTGGCTATTCAGCTGCCTAGATGGGGAAGGATTTCTAGGGCTTGTAACTCTGGGAGAGCCCAAGAACACCTACACATGCAGGGTCCAAGTGCTTGGCTGCACTTTCACATCTGTCTGACACCTCAGGGCTTTCCTTTGCAAATGATTCTGCATTGTTGTTTCAGCCTGGAGCAATGGCGTTTTTTGAGAAGATGAAATTCTCCTTGAATGGACTGATTGCTTTCCTTCACATAGCTCTAGGACTAAGCAAAACAGAATATGATTAACAGTGTAAGGAAGGAAGTGAGCAGTGAAGGGAATGCAAAATGAGGATATGGGAGTGTCTAACAACCCTTATTGAATGTTCTCATCTCTTGCTTGTGATACAGAGATTTTAATGTGAAACCCTATACCCACGTGATTGTGTCTGGTGGGTAAATATCTCATCAGAAGAGAAAGAATGTGTAAGCAGGAACTAACCTACACTAGTGTTGAAGCCTCAAAATCATGTTCCTGGCTTTGCCGTGTGTTATTTTGGACAAGCGACTTATGGCGGGAGCGATCTGACCACATGCAAATGTCAGTTCTAGCTGGTCAGTGTGGCTCCTATTTCTAGTCTGTAGTGGAAAGCAGGCATTATTAGGATGAGACTAATTTGTCCTATTTTAGAAGCCTACTTTTAGATGAGGTGACGCAAATCTGGAAGTACCCGTTTCTTCCCATTAATTACAAAGAGAATTTAGTAAAGGAGCTTAGGCATATATAACTGCATCTCGTCAGATAACTCCCCCTCTTCCTGACTCAATGTGCCATGTATAAGATGAGGTAACGGTATTCCCTTTCTTGTCTGCTTAGGCTGTGTGGAGGCCTGCAAAATAGAGCCACTAAATGCTTTAAAAGTAATTATCTGATCTGCTTAGCACCTGTGATGTGTCATATCTTAAAAAAAAGGCATCATATGACAGGGAATATGGAAGGACTGATGGAAATTTAAAAAATAGACTGGAAAATAAAAAAATGCTGCATTTTTTTTCTTTCTTCCTGGGGGTTTTTATCTAGAGAGCAGACAGAACAGGTCAGCTCAACATACACACTTGCAAAGGAAAGAGCCTGCAAAGAGGCAAAAGACATGGGGACTCTGGAAAGGACTACAGGACTGCTTATGTCCCTGGCCTTGATGTGAGGATTTAGACAGCTGGTGAAAAGCAGGAGCTCTGGTGTCCTGTGGGAGGTGGGCATTGAGAGAGCCCGGGGCCAGGAAGCCTGACAGTGTGGGCCTTCTGTGGGCCTCCGGGAATGGGTGGCTTGTCCAGCCTGGGGACAGTGAACGCCCACGTCCCCACTTCAGTTTTTGATTGTGTCTAGCAATAGAGAGATGCTGGTAGTCAGCCAGGTGGGAAAGGAAGGACTGGGACACTGCTTTTCCCACCTGTACTGCATCCCAGGAACAAGAGCAGCAAGAAGAGAGCTGAAGTTGTGCCTCCAGCAATGTTTCTGAGGTTTGTAGTTGCTGAGAAAAGAAGCACAAGCCTTTTACAAGTGTTTTCTAGATTAATGGAAAGCTCTTTAATGAAACAGCAATTGGATTTCTGTGTTAATCAAATTTTTATTGCATGTTACATGCTCAGGGTCACAGTTTTGCTAAAACTGAATCATCCTTGTCTGTAGTTTTGTGGCTAACCTGATGCTTGCTGGTTAAAAAGATGATCTCAAGCTACCCAGACTAGATCCAGATATATTGTCATACCAAGAATTCAAATGTGGACTTAAAATTCATTTAATTGGAGAAACAGAAGAAATTCCTGATGCTCTGACCTAGGCCACTATGCACATTCCTGTGCTTCTTGTCTTCCTCATGCTGCTGTTGTATTAGGGTAAAAAAAAAAAGAAAAAAAAAATCCCAGGCAAATGAATATCCAAGTTCTAAAACAGAGATTTTCTCATAAATGCAGACGCACACACTCTTCATTCAGCTTACCATTTTTTTTTGAGATTTTCACTAAGATCTTTTTGTTGTTGCTGTTGTTTGTTTGTTTGTTTTTCACTCTAGCATGTCCACTGATTTTCTCCATTATTTTCAAAGAAGTTTGTTCATTCAGAGAATGATCATTTTGCCTGTCAGGTTGCATGTCTATCTTTCCTTGGTATATATATAGCTTTTTCAGTCTATCTACAAGTGTTAAACCATTTGAATTTCTTTCCAGTACTCATTTTCAAAATAAACAACCTGAAGTTGAGTTTGGGTTAGGAGAGGGAAGGCCGGTACATATGCTTCAGAACAAATGTGTGGGTGATCCAGATCTGGAGCTCAGATGGTTTCCAGATGACTGATGGACATATAAAACAAGTAAAAGTGTCCTTTCCTTAGGTTTCAGGCATGCTGGCAGGATTGAGACCAGGGAAGATGGATGATTTTTCAGAAACATAAAGGAATAATTCGGAAGGGAGGAAAAAAGCAGTTCCTTAGCAATTGAAGTCCTGAATGCTGTGAGACAGATTCAAAATATTAGACTCCATTTATGATGCCCGGAGAATTGATATAGTTACCTTGAAACATAAATATTGCTGGATTTTGGAACACAGCTTTTCTTTACTCAAGATCTGAGTACATGATTGTTGCACATTTCACTCAGTTAAAAATTCAGAGCAGGGAAGAGATATTATATGGTAAAAGTATCTAAACTTTGCTGGACTTTTTATTCATAAAAGGTGGAAAAAAGTCACCTGAATTAAAAATAAAACTGCACTACATTCTATCTATATTGATCTAACAATCAGTCCTTGTTGCAGCAGGGATGGCTTTTATAACAAGTATATGGAGCTGGCAGACCCATCTATCCAAATCAGCATTCAGTATTAACTGTAATATGAGGAGATTAAGATATGAACATTCAGTCACATACTGACATGCAAAAAAACCCTTAGAGGACCAGCTGTCAACACTGAGCTGTTTTAAGTGAACGACATTGTTGTCAGTGGAACACGGTAAGTTTGAGTATATCTATAATAAAGACATAAAAAAGGTTTTTATTTAAAAGTACTATCCATAACCTAAGGTTCTGAATGGATTGAATAGAAACACCATGAATAAAATTACAGCTTTCAGAAATAGGCACTGAAGGTGTTTTGATTATTTTAAATGAAGTTTCCTCACCAGGCAATTGTGATTCCCCAGTGTGCTGAAAACTGTAAAGGGCAAATGAAAATGAACAGTGAGAATCCAGACCTCCATCTAGGGAGTATTTTATTCTGCAGAGCACCAGAGGAAAGAACTCAGAATTATAAATCAGGATGTGCACTGCGTATCACATGCAGCTGCGCTGGCGAGCCCAGCGCTACGCTTGGTACACGGCTGCACAGAGACTGAGGAGCTGAGTCACATCTCTGAGGACTGATTTGACTTTTCTGTTGACTTGATTTGGATCTGGAATCTTCAAAATGAATTTCCATTTCCTATTAACAAGATCACCAGTTTTGCTTCTAAGACACCTTTTGAGGTTAAATACCTGAGTGAAGCCAGGCTGGCTGTATGTGAGAAACGAAGGCAGTGCACAGAGAAATTTCTGCTTAAATTCGAAGGTGACTCAGTTAGTGTGAAACACTGCAAGCAGCAGAAATTGTTATAATCTCTGCCTTCTTGCAGTCTGTCTCCTCCATTGGACTCTCCTTAAATTCTTTGAGGACTGACTGACTTCAGCTCACTCTGCAAGACATTTCTTAGAGTTAGTGACTTTAAATGCATACCATTAACTACATACTATTAGGTTTGGTAAATAGTCCTGAGGGAGTCTGAATAAAGACTGTCCCCACTCACTTTTTTTTTTCTGTGTTGCAGGAAAATGAAGGGGTGAATAGGTGGGAAAAAAAATGCTCGAGAAGAAAAAAAAAACATGCAGTTCAAGAAGGAATGTGCTTCCTGACTCATTCTCAAGAGAATGTTTATATTCTCATGGAGGACACTACTTATGTTCCTGCCCTAATCCACACTGCTGTCTAATCCCTGTTCAAATGCTTGGGAGCACCTGTGAAATGAGTCAGCTAGTGAAGCTGAGGGAGAACGGAGCTGGCAAACCTCAGCCAGCATTTGTCTGAGACAGCAGTGACAGAGCTATGCTGATCATTCCTAGGATGCTACTGATAGCCCTGGAAAAAGGGACTGGATCTTCACACTGTTTGTTCCCCTGACTCTGATGTAACTCTAGAAGCAGACTCATCTCTGTAAATGCCCTTATTTTCTTGCATTCAGAGGCTGAGAGGTTGGCATAAAGTGTTTGACCAGGAAAAAATGGTAAGTTATATATTTGCAAGGTACAAAAGGATAAGAAAAGCAGGAAAAAGGGCTGACTATGACAAATACTTTATCTTGCTGTAACAAAGGCTATTGGGGGGTTGTCTCACACACAAAATGACTGGAAGCCGTGGCACAGACATTGCCTGCTTTTTAATGTTCGGCAGAGTCCTAGCAGTCTGCAAAGCATCTCACTAGGGAATCCAGACTGCTAAGCAGTGATGAGAAAGAAGGGGGAAAAAAGATAGGTATTGAGAAATAGAGGTAGCAAAATTAGAGGTAGACTTCAATTTATGACTTGTAAGGCAGAGAGAGCTCTCCAGGCAATTCAGCAAGCATCCTTCAGTTGCACCAGCTCTCCTTACAGCTTCTAGCAGCCAACTTCTAGATTGCTTTGGTTTGTAGTCATGGATAAGCACTCCCTCTGGAAATTACTGAAGATAGCTTACCACATCAGCTCACAAGCCTATAGTTCTATTTTAATTGTGTTATTAAACTATTCTTGCTTTTGCTTTAGTCTGTTTACTTTCCCAATCCTTGATTCATCTGAATCAAGCTGTGCTGAAACAGGAACGTGGCTTTTTTCTGCATGGTGCTTTTTATTTGTAGTACAGCATGCAAGGAGAGTGGGTGAAACCCACTGCCCAGGAACAAACTGAAAAATATCTTACTATTTCTTTTAGAAGATTGAAGTTGAAAAAGAGGGAGAGGGTAGCATAGAAATGTGCTTTAGTACCAGGAAAGGAATTTGGACCCTATCTCATTTTGTATAAAGTTTCCAGACTTAAGTTGAGGGGCAGAGGTTATCATCTCTGCTCTCACTTTAGTTATTTCCTTCCTTTCCCAGTCTTTTTCTCTTTCCTCTGGCTTAAAAATCAGTGTATGTCTCTGGGGACTCATTTTGGTTCTGGAGGAAGAACTGTAGATGTCACTGCTTTTTTTTTTTTTTTCCTTTATAAACAATGAATATTGTCTGTCCTGAATGAATTACTGAATTATCATTTAATTATTTCTGGTCACAGTTCTATTCTGATCCTCTTTTGTGTCAGAAGTCATACAAACACCTTGTGTTATATCCCCAACTTGAATATGTAGATGCCTATTTTTTAAAAAAAGTCAGCACTTGCCAAATTTTATTACCAAATAGTACAGGAGATAATGCTGCTGTTGCTCAGAATGAGACACAGCACTGATCTCTCAGATATTTCCAGTAGATAATGGTGCAATTCTTTTGCAATTTCTGTTTTTTTTATCATATTTCACACATCATACACTAAAACAACATGCCACAGAAGTGAACCCTACGGACTTTCAGGAAGGTTTATAGCCAGTAGAATAAGTCACTGATTTGTAGATAGAAACAACAGAGCTGATAAAATAACACACCTTAGCCTTGGCACACCGGAATTCTCAGCAGTGCTATGTAATTTAGATTCTGAGGGAAACTATTACTCCACACAGACTCATGTATGATATATTGAATGGGAAGAATGAGAACCACTGTTTTTTTTTTATCTGAATGAACTTATTTTGCCTGAATATTTCAAGGTATTTTTAGTTTTCCTACAGTAATAAATGATCCTCACTCTTTGATCAACTTGATATTTCAAGGGAAAAAAAGAAAGAAAAAAGAGAAAGAAATTGCCATCTGTCATCTTTGGCAGATTATTTTGAGCCTTACCTAGTTTTATTCATTCTATCACACTATTTTAGGACTTCTTAACTGATATATACCCTATTCTGCAAGAGCCTAATGAGTTCACCTATAGCAAGTTCAACTCTGCTTAGCATGTGTGCCATAATTTCATACAAACTTCTCAACCTAATGTCAAGATTTACCAGTCCTCTTTTATCCTGCTCACTCCCCTGAACAGGCTTTCCTATATAACATTGTGATTTGTTGACTATGGGGATAAAAAATGAAGGAGAAGGAACAGGATTCTCTTCCATCAAAATCCCTCTAATAGTCCAGCACCCTGACATTAGCTCTCCTGTAGCTTTTGGAATAAGCCAGGGAGTAAGAGATATGTCTGCAGATGCACAGTGGCCTAATCAGGCAGCAGACAGGGGTCTGAAGAGGTGCTGGTGCCATTGTGAAAAGCAGTGTGTATTTTGTTTCCTCAGAGGGTACTTAGTAGCCCCCTGCTTGCATCTAGCTTCAGCATGTCGCATCCTGAAGAATCCTGCAGAGTGACAAGGTATTTCATTTTCTACAGGCTTTCCTCTTGTGCCTTAAGATGTGAATTACCTAAAAACAGCCTACGATCTTTTGCCCTCCAGTGGGACTGCTTTGACATTCCTGGTGAATCGAGACTGATTTTTTTAAATGAACTTTTTATTGTTTTGTGATCAGTGTTTTTTTTTTTTTTAAGGATTAAGGTGCACCAGGCTGAAATAGGACCCACCTTTATTTTGTAAGTGCTGGCAGTTGTCATATTCACTGTCTTTCACTTTCACAAGCAACTGTTCTTGCTTCTTTCAGCAAGCTGATGTTTTCAAATATAATTGAAAAACAAATCTCCAGATATGTATTTTAAAAATCTAAGTATGTTGAACCTCTATGGATAGGATTTGGCTCAATAAACAAGAAGGAAAAAAAAGTAAGCATCCAGGAAGCCATAATAATAAAAAAGACCCTTTTGCGCTTTTTAAAAAAGCATGGGAAAATATGAGAATCATCTTTCAATCTCAGTTCATTTTTTTTCTGAAATGGCTAAATCTCATGACCTAAAATCCTGTGTTTGTGCACTTTAAATTTTGGAGTACTTGGAGATAAGCTGTGGTATTTTCCTCTATAAGAGTAAGCTTATTTTTGTTTGAAAATTAGGACTACAAGTGGATGGTAAGATTTTTTTTTTTGAAGGTGCATACCGAAAGGCCACTGAATGTTATCTCAAGACTCAGAACTTCCTCACAGGCATCCTTTTAAAAACACCACATATGATCAAATTAAGTGATTGCACTATGGCTGTGCAAATCAGTTTTAATTCCAAAAGACATTCAAAATATTCAATCAAATTGAAATCAGGGACAAACGTTTTGCATTTTGAAAGAAAAAGTTATACAAGTGCTGTTTATATTTGAGTTTACTGGTCACCTCCTGATTTTAACAAGGACATGCAGCAGAACGAAGCTATTCTTGTACCTGCCTTATCTAATCCCAGGTAAAAATAGAAAGCACGTGCAGAGCCCTAGGGACTGCAAAACAGGAATGTAAATCGCTTCTCCAAAACTGTTGTGTTTTTCACTCTGTAGAGAGTAGATGTCATGCCAAGAAAGAGCGAAAGAATTTTACTTATGTCTTTCCAATGGTAGCTTTCTTAAGGTGAAAATTTACAAGTATTATTTATAGAAAATCAAAAGACTGAAAGAAGACACACAAAGCTTATTCTCTCATTATTTTTATCTGATTAATTTCCTATTAGGAAATATATTATAATATTTCATATTGGAGTGAAAACTATAAGATTAGTGAATATTTCTTCTACATACCTGCAACTTGTAATAATGTCAAGCAACAAAGAAAGGGAAGGGAAAAGGAGAAGAAAATCTAAGCAAAATATGGAGAAATGAGTCATTAATTAAACTATTTGCTGCATAAGAACGTAAACTAGAATCGGTCATAACTCCTTCATCCTTTCACCATCTCTGTAGCTGCCATGGTGACAAAACCTTACTTCAGAAGACCAAAGATTAATGGAAACCTAGTAAAGAGAAAAGTCTGAAGAACATGCAAACAATGGCAACTAGGAAAGGTAGGTAAACTGCTCGAATAACTCTGGTATCAACAAAGGAATTCAAGCATCTAAATTTTAAGAACTATTCCACTAGAAGAAAATATTAACAAATAGTAGGAAGGATTTTGCAGCTTCTTAAACAACTTTCAGCTCTTATACCTGCTAATAACTATTATTACCGGCTTGGCTGAGGCAAGCACCTAGAGTACTGTAATAAACAGATCTGCTCTCATTCCCCTTGTTCAGAAAATGTAGCACAACTGAATGATGAGAGACTACAGACTGACGTGAAGAAATGAAACATTTTTACAGACATCAGAAAGTCAGAAAGAAAGCATAACTTCACAAAACATCACTTATTAGTTACCTGTCCCAGAGAGAAGGTGAAGATTTTGCGAGCCTGCCCTGGAGAATTCTAGGTTGCCATAGGCAGGTTGGCACCCAGGAATTTCGTACCCTGCAGCATGAATAGAGGACAAACCATGGCTAGGTATGGCTCATAAGACATCCAAGTGGTAACCTAGCTAGATTTGTTTCATATAAGTTGCCTATGGCATAATTTGGTATTTATAATTATTAAAATTCAGATTATCTTTAATGCAGTATTAAATCTACAAAACCAGGTGTCCCAGCACACACATTTAGTAATTTTCTTGCATGACATCTGTTGCAGGTCAGAATAGGTATTTAGGATTGATCACATCACAGCAGTAAATAGGTGCTACTCCATTGATTTTACTGGAGAAGCATTTGCTTTAAAGATTTGCAGATCAGGCTCTTACATTTTTTGCACTGTAAAAGCATCAGATCAAATGAATTTATGCTTCATCCGAAGAGGGCCAGCAAAATTCCTTCTGAGAACCATAGTGAGAACATGTTTAATCGTTTTAATTAAATCTGGGCTGAGGTTCAAGTTCCACATACCAGATTTCATGCACATCTACCATCAGCAGAACAATAGCTGTAAAAGATTTGTTGGAAATGAAAAGCACACAGCGAAGCAACCTGAACAAGCGATATAAGCCGTGAATAACACATAGCAAAAGCAGATCCGCAGCCCAAGAGAAAGGCCAACAAGACAGGCAAATTAGCAATGAGAACTGTTGCCCAACATTAACATCAAGCAATACTGGTAAGATTCCAAACACTCTCTTCAGTCCTTATTCAAGCAAATTCTCACTCAAGGCAAAGGCAGTTTTTCCTGAGTAAATTCTGAGTAAGGATTACAGGATCTGACCACAGAGAGTAACCCATACAACGCTGTAGCATTCATTTGCAATATCTGAAATGCAGCATAATATGCCCAGAAGGATAAATATAATAAAAGATCTCTTTTTTCTTCACTCAAATACATTCATATTTATTAACCTTTTTATTTATTTATTTATTTATTTATTTTGTGTGTGTGTGGGTTGGTGATTGTTTTACATCAGAAAATTCTACTTTCCAGTATTCCCAATTGATTACTGGTGGATGCTGTAAAGTGGTGACCTTCAGGATATTTATGTGAACATATCTTTGAATACAGTGACCCATTTCAGGGGCACTTGTACTACAGAGAGCAGCAGAGAATCTCAGCATTTACAGAAAAGGAAAACATTGCTGATTCTCTTGGCACTGGTTTAAATTAGCCCTGGGAACAGCTTCACGTCAAGAACTGCAGACAGCTAGATGATGTTCTCTAAGGTACTCTGAGGAAAAGCATTATGTGAATTCTATCACATTATTCTTGTTGTACCACTGTGTTGTTCACTGAACAAGGAAGATCCCTTTCAAGTATTTAGGATGATTTCAAGTTTTAACTTCTTCCATGACAAATTTGAATTAAATGTGCAAAGACACTCAGGGAAGACATTAAAATAATACACGGCATGAGGTTTCTCATCACATTGATTTACATCAATATTAGCTTTAAAATCAAAGGGGAGGTGAGGAAAAATCCATGAAATCTGCAGTACCTCAGTACTTCTGTCTCTTTAGTGAGCTGGCAGTACTATTTTGGATTATGTGTCTCTCATATCTTTCTTGATGTTGTCAAACAAACTGTAGGCCTCATAATCAATAGGTGTGCATTTATTTAACAGATACCAATGCTATGAGACTTCACACTGTACTTTCATTCTCAACTACTAGTGACAGTACAATAGTCCACTGTAAGAGTACTGATTTGGAAATAGTCTCATTCTGGCCATCCATTTTGTATTTACATATTTTTTCAGGTACAAAATTGAAAAGTGATAAAAGTTATTTCCCTTTGAAATCTTGATTTTCAATAAAATGGAGACTGTTCAGTTCAATGCATTATTGCGTTGTTCTCTCTGGTCCACAGATAAGCCCTCTCTAGTAGCTTTCTAACAAAATTTTAACCTCATTTTGAATGAATTTTCATGATTTTGAAATAGATTAAATTCAAACATTTCTTTATTTAAACATTGTGGGCTTCATATGCCCACAAATTTAATTAAATTATGGTTCTTGGAGCAAATAAATCATTTGAGCAGAGAGAAATCTCTGCTGCCTTCAGAGCCTTTACCAGCTGTCTTCCATGAAGGTTAATCTAGCCTATTAAATCCAGCCAATCCCCTACCTCCTACTGATATATAGCAAATAGCTTTCTTATAGACAACCTTGCCAAAAAAGTTTTAAGGCTGTGAGATGTTCTGATAAAGAGGCAGGAGCTATGAATTCTACTTTAGTTGTTTGCTCAGTGACATTCTTTTGGTAGTAAATCCTGTGTAATCGCTCCATAAATGAGTTAATACAGAGGAAAGCTCTATGCTCTAAGCATTACGGGTCTTGATATACCAAAGATCTCCAAGGGGATTTAATAATATCCTCAGATAAACAGTGTCAGTGGTAGTCAGCCTAATCACATTCTCATGTGCAACATTGAAAAATAATTAGTGACTCTAAGATTATTTATTCGCCTGATATACAAATACAAAAATTAGTCAGCTTTCATAATTTGCATGGATATTGTTATATCATTGACAAATTAGAAGTCATCATGTATGAGTTTTCCTCTAAGGCAATTGTAAATTTTAAGGGAAACAAGATGGAAAATGCTGTTTAGTCAATACAACTATTAAAAAAAAAATCTGTGTAAAGGTAATATTGTATAATATTGTGTAATTACAATATACAAACAGTATAGTTTACTAAAGGAAAAATAATAGTCTCAATAGACTGATAATAACAGATTTCAGACTATCAGATTTTAAAATGTCTCTTTTATTACCCTGTAGCATGATAAAGTTACTCATTTTCCTTTTCTTTCTCCACAGCTTCTGCTATCTCTCACTGTGTGATTGAGACAGACTCCAGTGTCAAGTGAGGTTCGATCTTGGGCACGCTCTTGTATCGCCTGTGTGTTCCCTTGTTTCATTCATCTTGTCCTAGACCAGGCAGTATGTTATTTCAAATATTGTCAGTGACTCATCTGAGAGTAATTGCAAAAGATACCTATAGACCAATATCCAATTAATGAAATACAATCAACAATTTATTTCACTGTCTAGAAAAGAGCAACTAGCAGTTCAGCAGTTTTAATGGCAAAAGATGATTGATTCACTGTGCTTGGCATAGACTCATAGGGACTGCTTTGTTCATTTAAAAAACAATGCCATGAGAAACATAAACATAATGCACCGTGTACTCCCCCTTCATATTTTATAGGTGAGTAAAATTCATAGCATCTGATATGTATAAATGTCCCTGGCTCACATGCTAGTCTTCAAAAATACTGCTCTTTTTATGCAATGATATACATGATGTTTTTGCAAATGCCAGTGAAAACTGGAATACTTTCTGTGAAGTAATATATTTTTTCTGAGGTTAAAGAATTTCATGGTTGCTCCTCTCTTAGCTTGTGAATGAAGGGCTTAGTATATAGAGTTTAGCAATCTCTAAGTAAAAGTCGCCCAAAATCTTGCCCCACTAAACAAGGTAGATCTTTTTGTAAAGCTGGAAGAATATGTCCTGGCATGATTTTAGCTTAAAGCCAGTGCTCTTTAAAGAACTAACCTGAAGTGAAGGGGATTTTCAAAGAGCTGTGACTTTGTAGAGAGAAATTTTGTCAGCCTTAATCTGAGCTGTGCTATTTCGATTTTTTTACTTGCCTAATTTAGCACTGTTTTGTCCCAGTATAAAGTGAAGGCAGAGCTGCTATTTTTGCTTCTGTTAACCACATCTGGATATTTTAAGGGTATGCCTTTATAAATACTGGTAAGCCATGATGAAAGGCTGGCAGAGCAAGCTTGAAGAAATGCAAGGACACCTTGGAACACGCTGTCACGACTCTACCTCCACAGCATGGCCTTACAGAAGAAGCACGTGGCTGTGATGCTGATTAAGCATCACACACTTGTGAGATGCTGTCAGCTGTGCTCTCTACCTACTTTCCTACCAGTCATGCCAAAGTAGGCAACTGGCTGTCATCTCCATGGAACAAAGGCTAGAGCTGATAAAAATGTCAAACAATCCATTTCTGTGTGAAGGTGGCAGTTCTATTCCTGGAATTACCCAGAACTATCTATGACCACAGCATTAAATAATGGAAAAGTGCTGCAGGGACTGCAACAATATATCTTAATGAATATTTTAAATCTAATTTCCTAATTGAAAAACAGAGCCGTATGGAACTATGCATATGCTCAGCTGCGGTAATTTGCAGAGACTGGACAAGTAGATCAACAGTGCAGAAACTGATACCATTATGGGAGTTTAAGGAGGTTGGGTAGGTCTATCAGGCAGAAAAGAAGAGAAAATGATGACACCTTTTGTTCTTATTTTCTGACAGCATAGGACTAGGGAGATATTGCTCTGTGGGCTCAGTTTAAAACATTTTAAGAGAACATCGTTTCACTGACAAAGTACATGCTGGCTGAGGGACTTCTCAATGTATTCTGTCTCTTATGTTTATAAAAATGTTATATGTTTATTAAAATGTTATAGCACAAATTCCTGATATCCTGGAAGGCTTTCTTTCAGTATTTTAAGTTCCTGCTCTAAAGAATGCTAGTGCAAGGGCTTCTTAATTAAAAAAATCAATGTCTATGAGTAAAACAAAAGTTTTCCCTCTGTTATTTTTTCAGAAATATCTAAGCCATTTCAACATAAAAATATAGAATGGAATATTCTGATCATGATAGTTAAAATTTTACAAAGTGCTGTGCAATCTGTTAATTAAAAATGTTGAGTGACCTCAGCTATCATTAATGCTACTAGTTCTTCATGTCTATTCTAGCTAGGTATTTATCTGTCTGTATTTCTCTATTTAAGTGTGAGCAACCTTTTGTGATTTATGTGTGTATGTGCGTATGCATGTATATGTACTTCAAATACCTAAGACCATTATTTTCATGAAATGTATCTGATAAATAGTACATAAAGCCTAAGAGTTCAACTTGCATGTTTACACTATAAATATCTTGATGGGTAATTATGACTGTATTAGAACAGCTGTGATAAAGTTGTAGCTTCTCTGGAGATCTTCCAAACCTGCCTGGATGCCACCCCGTGCCACGTGCTTTAGGTGTCCCTGCTGGAGCAGGGGGCTGGACTAGATGATCTTTAGAGGTCCCTTCCAACCTCAACCATTCCTTGATTCTTGCAATGTTTGATTTTCTTTGTTGATGTCTTCAAATATATGTATGACCAAATACAGATTATGTTTCATTCATACAAAAGTCAGCTGATATATAGGTATATCAACAAAATGTAAGAATTTGTGACTAAATGTATTAATTAGTCTTCCATTCTCAAAATGCTAAAATGACATACGCTCTGTAAATAATGTCATGGGAAATGAGCTAAGCTGCTCCCTACATAAGGCTTTGCATAAATTTATAATAGTTAAAGGTGATTTAAGCTCTAAAAAAGATCCCTGGAAACTTTCCACATTCTACCAAACTTTTGCTAACATTAATTATCAGATTAACTGGATGCTCTTTTTTGTAAAGGAATATTCAGCCTTGGTTTGAATTTGGTTGGCATTACAGCAAAAACTAGGACAGATAATGTGGAACTTGGCTAACATGGGGATCATTTTTTGGTATTAATGCTGCACTTTTTAATGGGTACATGACTTCATATTTAGTCAGTCTTTAAATGTATCAAATATACTAATGGATCTGAAATTTAACAGCTGGCTGAGTGCAATTTTACTGATGATTAGATTTGAGGGAAAAGAAACAGGTGCAGAAGCACTCCCTCCTGCAACTACAGAAAAATATGATAGGAATTAGTCATTCTATATCTGAATGGAAATAATCATAAATTGTTAATAATATTTCATTTTGAGTCTCCTACTTGGGAAGATGATCATCTGCATACTGTGAAAAGTGTTAGCTAGCTTGTATTTCTTGGAGAAGATAAACTATTCCTATAGAATAAGAATGGTTACACTTTTCAAGACTTACAGATCATCTTTGCAATATATTTTAATGCCAGTTAGTACTTGGTATATTGCTTAACACACTCCGTTATTTCCTGTAGGAAGCAATAGACATAAATATATTGCACAGGTAATCAAATATATAGATGTTTGTAGAGATTTCCCATTGGAATCATACTTGCTCATATGTTTTATGCCATTTCGCAAAGTTTAGTATAAGTAATGGCTGTCCAATGCTATCAGTGGTAACAGCCAACAACTTCTTTAAGACATTAATTTTAATGATGAATTCTTGTATGATAGCAGAATCAAATCCAGCTTTCATGAGGAATGCTTTTCCACATGTAAGAAAAAAAAATTAAATTGACGAAAGGGACACCTTTTCCTACATTTCCCTTGGGTTCTGTTCTCCTACTAGCTGAACAGGAACTGTTTCTAATGTAATTAGGCCATTGTGAATCATCTTCTACTTTTTTTTATTAAGTGCTTTGCTTAAAATGACTTATGTCTTGAGGAGTCCATTTGTAGAAATATTAATGAGATAAATCTGAAGAAAAATATTTTGTTTCCTAATGTGGAATTAAGTACTGCAGATGTTAAAACTAGCATGTGAATACATCGAAAATTGCCTTGCAGGTTAGAATTATTGCCAGTGTAATTTTTCTCTACTTTTCCAGAGTCCCCCTCAGGGCCTCCAAGTTTTGGAGCTTTGGGGAATCATTGAATCTTTTGTCATTGAGGAATGCACAGCAAACGAGAACTTTTCTGAGTAGATGAATATCTTTCCTGCAGACATTAGTTATATGTTTATTTCACACCTCTCCAAGATCTAGCAAGATATCTGTAAGTAGACATGTGGATGTGTGAATAAAATCATACTGAATAATGAGTAGAATTAAGACTACCGAGAATAACAGTTCTTCTATGCAAAGCTTTTGGTCTGTACAATTCCAGCTGTCCTGCTGCCTGGAACCTCCAGAGAATCTGAAAGAACTATAAATGTTAAATATCTTTTTAAAATGCCACTTGTTTTACATAATAAGGAGAATAAAGTTATAATTTAAGTCTGAAAAATTATATTCCTTTCATCCAAAATGGTTATGCTAAATTATGTCCAATAGATATTTGGGTTTTTATGAAACTGAAGAAGTATCTTAGAAAAGGAATGCAACAGCAAAGCTGGTCTTGATTATACCAAGAAAACAAAGCATGAGTAGCCTGTGAGGGAGGAGAGAAACCTGTTTTGTCTAAAGAAAAATGTTGACATAAGAAAAAATGAATAAGACTGGCAATGATGACATTTTCTGTTGGAAATTTTTACCTGCTAATGATAGAACAACATGATCCCAATAAGAAGAGCAGATAGAAAACTGTTTAGAAGATGGAGCGTGTGGCTGTCTGAAAGTGCAGATAACTGCTCCAAAATATCCTATGTCTCTAAATGCTTTTTCTTCCTAAATTGCTTTTTTTTTTTTCTTTTGCAAAATGGCTATTGTCAGTAGATTTATTTTAATAATGGGACTCAGCCTTTCCAAATCCATTCCCTTCAGTGGCATTCAAATAAATTCGTACTTTTGTGAGAACAGAACCAGTACTGCCAAAGACAGAAGTCAAAATGGAAGAAATCTAATAGAGCTGGTTCAAGCATCCCAACTTTCAGAACCTGATGCAGCTAATAAACCTGTCCTATATGTGTTTATAATACAAATGTATTGCAACAGAGTGCTTATATTTTACATTAAGAAATCTATGACTATAGAGAATGTATCTACAGATACATTCCCAGGAGATGCTTCCAGGTGGCTAAATTCAACAGAAATTATGAGTATTTTACATGTGCTCAGATTTTCCTTCTGGTTTGTCCTTCCAACCCTTATCTTTTACCCCTGAAGAGAATGAGTGTTTTCACCATGGATAGATTTTTACATCCCTTTTGCTAAGATAACTAAGCACTGAGTGATTTGCTTTAGAAGTCTGCTGTCTAGAGAACTGGTTTAATGTGCATGTAAACAACTATCCTAAAGAATAATCTGAGACATTTGCATAGTTTGTTAGGTTAGAAGAAGGAATTCATTATAAAAAAAGAGAGATTCCTGTTCAGTTCAGAAATTGTTTTTATTCTGGCTGCTCAAAATCTCAGTCAAGTAATCCTCTTCTTCCTGCCTGTCATAGATTTAGAATCCTTTGACTAAATTCTGCTCTTAGTGAAGAAGTTATTCATCACTGACTGTAACTCTAATGAAATAACTCAGTGGAATTGCCTGAGTTAGCTGGCATAGGCTTTATTCATCGTATACAGATAAAGATTATCTCAGTCCATCTCTGTGAGCTCTGTGGGGCTATTTGCAATTGATTTTTTTTCTAGTTGCATGTGTATTCCATTATACAGAACAGATTTGCTGTTGTCTTAGGGTATGTTGCATTCATTTTAAAGACACTTATCTATGCTAGGAACTGTTATATGGGACTCTTGGGTATGTCAAATAAGCCACTGCTCCCAACTGAGGGCAAATCAGTTCACTTGTCTTTCACTTGACTTGCTCTCCTACCCTTTGCTCCTCTCATCTATTTAAACTATCAGTTTAACCAGGCAGGGAAAATCTCTTAGGATTTTTGGGGACAGTAGGAAATGTAACAGATCAGTGTCTCAGGATGGGGTTTCAAGAGAAAATGAGAAGACTCTGGTGGGATGACTTGAGTGGAGGGTGTTAAATAACCAGTCTAGAAGGTAGAATATCTAGGGATGACAGTTCTGAGATATTTAAACACATCTCTGTACTCCTAGATACATTTGGGGTTACTTTTCTGACTGGCTGACAAGAAGATTTGAAAATTATTTCATTATTTTGAAAGCCATGTTAAACCAGACAAGCATCAATTAATAAGTTAAATTCAGAATGATGCACGAGCCCAAGGAAAACTCAGAGGTTAAAGGCAAGGCTTGAATTTCATCTTGGGGTGAAAAGCAGGTACCTGGTGCTCCTGCTTGTGCTGGGGCTTCTGCAAGAGGATGAGCAATAGCTATCGGCCTCCTTACAACATCCTTTCCCTTGGCGGAGCTGTAGCAGGTCTTTGGCAGAGGCAAAGCAGGCAGCTACCCTTGCAAATGCATACTTTGTCTATGTCTAGAGCTGGCTCTGTAATTCTCATCCCATTTATTTTAGAATCACTGAATCATATACTATCGCTGGCACAAGGCCCAATCTATGCTTTGAAAATGCTTTTTGGGGGGGAAAAAAAGAAAAAAAAGAAAAAAGTCAGGTGTGGGATGTGAGCAATCCGAGAACAATTAAGCCTATTATGATGGAATGAATTATCCCTTTAAAAATATTAGGTGTTGGGGAACGTATCTTATTTAGCAATTAAAAAATGCATATGTTCAGGTGAGTCTTACTACTGTTTGGCTAAGTCCTGTCACATGCTCTTCTGTACTTCCTTTTGAGGCCAAACCTGCCTTTGCGGCAGAAAACCATCCCAGTCTTTATCCAGATGTACAGCAGTGAGTCCCAGGTACAAGACTGCTTTATTCAATCATAACTGTGATTAAAGCCAACAAATGTATACCTTTAAAATAAATGATATAGATTACACCTTTCAAGGATAATGAGCGAGACTGGCTCCGAAGTAGTAGTTGGCTGAAGTGCAGGTACCTGCTTTCAAGACAGGAATACAGAAAGGCTGTTTTCTCTAAGCAGTCCTACAGAAATCTGCCTTTGGATCCCTGGAGTCCCCTGGGATCTTGAGCAGACGCAGAGCTGCATGGAACGGAGCAGCCGAGCTCCTTAGCACTCTTGTGATTCCTCTGCGAGGCAAGAAGTGCGAGTCCCCAGAGGAACTCAATCATTTCACAGTGCTTCCCATCTACCTAATCCACATAGATGGATACTTTCCAAGCTGTTTGTTGGCATTGGAGAAAACCTTGGAATGCAAAATGGTTGAACACTGTAGCTCTTGTTGCCTTCACCATATGGCACGTGTCTTTCTTCAGCTATTTAAGGAATCAAGGCTCCTTATTCAAATGGTCTACATCTCTTTTCTGGACTTCAGGACTTCTTTTTGGAGTCAATACAGTGCCTGTATTTTGTGAATCCAGAATAGGTTTTGGAAAGGCAAGCATATGGTACTTTAGGTTCAGTAAGCTAATGCTACTTCAGCTATGCAAATAGCAGAAATTTAAATATATATATATATATTTATTTGGCTGTTAAGTGAAACTAGTGACTAATTTGACTTGAGGTTTGTAATATTGTTATCTTATCACAGTGCATACCTTGAAATAACAGTCTGATCTAGTAGTAGATCCCTTCAAATGAAACAACCATACATGAAGCAAGAAAGACAGAGTAATAGTCCCAATAAGACAGTGTGTCCAAGAGATCTGGAAATATTGTTTCTACATTTGCAAAACTCTAATAACCACAAGCAATTAGAATCAGGTTTACATCTCATTCAAAAGACAGCATTAGCGTGCATTCTAATGTGTGCTGAGGCTATGGGCCAGTCCTCAAAGAGCTGGAAAGAACATCATGTGGCTCATATGACCAAATCTACTAAGGATGCAGAGGTCAAATTATGGCATTGGCAGCTAAAACATGAACCAATTAATACTAGACTGTACTGCCTTTACTGTCCCATAAGTCTATCTCCCCTTTCCTCTAACTTTCCCACAGGCTCTGCTAAAAGATATCTCCTTTGTCATCTTCTGGTATAGCACAGAAATGTGCTACTGCTTAATAGCAGAGTAATTTTTCTTTCCTTTTTTTTTTTTTTTGTCTCATTGCAAAATACTCTCTTTAGGCTCCTTCTGGTTCCAGACCAGAAGTAGAGCTTCACAGCTCCTGCTAGTGAGGGAGGTGTTGGATTAACCCACCTCAGATCAAAGGCTTGTCTCTAGCTAAAGCAACTTCACTTCACTTCTGAACTGGGGAAGGCACCATTATGTCTGAAAATCAGACACCACAAATCAGCTACGAAAAATGACAGGGAACAGGTAGCAGCACTTGATCAGCAGTCTCCACTGATTAGCTGGCTATGCTCTGTATGGGATTTTCTGGTGACTACTCAAGAAAGCTATAGTTTGTAAGGGACCTGAGAACATAAGGTGAAAAAGGGAAGGTCTGTGGTAGGAGTAAGCACTGTATTAGTCAAATGACCTTGTGGACAAGCACAAGGTAGCTTAGGTTTAAAAAAAAAATGTCGATAATCAAACAATTAATACAGAACAGTTTGGGTTCCTCTATTACTGTGATATATTCTCTTTCTCTTCATATAAAGACAATCCCAGGGTCAAAAGGCTTCTTCTCCCACAGCTTCATGTCTCACTTGTACATTGTTCATTCCTAACACCCCTGTGACCGCTTCTGCTTAATCAGAATGAAGAATATAAAATTAAAAGAAATTTAACTTTCCCATGTCCTTGTATTGCTTATGCACAGCACAAGATCACAGGAAGACTCGAAACTTTTGTTCTGTATGTGCTGAATGAAGGGTGGCAAATGGACTGACTCACTGCTTAACTGCTCCCCCATTGCAACTGGTAAACATCTAAGCTCTTGGTATTAGGGTCTAAATGTTTTCCAACATTTATTTTTTTCTATTTCTCTGCTGCTGAGCATCTTTTTTTTTTTTTTTTTTTTTAAATTCAGCATCTGCTAGTCTCTTTCTCTCAGTATATCCGTCCTCTTTCTGAAAGAAGCTGTACCTCTTCCAGTGCTCCTGAGGTTGTGGGAGATGAAGCTCAAGGCTGACAGCAGTTTCACCTCTTTGGATGAGGAATCTTCTTGACTGCTTACAGGAGTATCCAATTATGGTTTTGATAATAACCTGCTCTAACAATATTATACTCTCCTGACTTTCTTTCTCCCTTGCAAAGTTTTTTCAGCATCATCTGCGATCTTCCTACTGGCAACTATGTCCTTGCTGAGAAGTGACATCCTTTCATGGTCTAACGCCTGGTGTCCTGTTTCTGTCTTGTTTTCATGTAATCTATTCTAACAGTTCCAGACATGTTGGCAGGAGGGCTGAGGTATATCTGTATTTCTTGGCCTCTTTCTGATAAGACTTAAGAGTTCTGCTGCTCCCTACAGACCTACGAATAAACAGAGTGGAAGAGGAAGGCAAAATCCTTTGCTCGTTCTCCCATTACTGTGTTCAACTGCAACAGGAAGAGCCGCTCCTGAACATCTAAGAATACAGAAACATTGAAATATGTTTGTATAGTAAGACAGAGTTCCCACTGGTGGTACAAGCAAAAGATAGGGCTAGGTGCCTACCCTTACAGTGGGTAAGGGAAGGTTCTGCCCTGCTGAATTTAATGGTGATGAGTCTGTGGGAATTTTGGCATGAGTTTCTTCTCCGGTGTTTTGAGAGTTCTTTGAATTATCAACTAAATCAGTCATTAAGGTTGTGAACAGTCATTAAGGTTGTGATTTAACACTGATGTATCATGTTGTTTTACCTTGTTAGGTAGATTGAGTACTTTTATATTATGTATTTACTTCCTGGCAGACTCACAAACTGGTGCTTCCTGAGTTCTGGACAATAATCCAAGCAAGAGGCTCAGCTCTATTGCCTCTTATTGATCAGGCCTGAGTTAGCTAAAAATCTCTGCTGGAATGCTCTGATATTTGGCCCTTTTCTGTTACTTTCTTTTTCAACGTGATTCAGAAAGTTCCAGCCAAAGCATTTGCTTTGGAGACTTAAACAGAGATAAGGCTACAGAAATGGGAAACTGAGAAGAAAAAAGAGAAAGCTTAAGCTGGTGATGTACTCAGGTGATCACTGGCTCTACACATTTATGGTTTATATACTGAGTGTCAGTAGTAAGCATAGGAATAGCTTATTATAACAAATGTAGATTTTATGCATCTTGTAGAAAGGTGTGTGACCATTTCAACCTTTTCTAAATGCTTCATTAAAGGTTATGGAAAATCATAATTTTATTCCCATTTGTAAGCCTTTTACCTTCCTGCATTAGAATCCCTTTTATTTCAGAACAATCTTGCTCTCTGTTTAACTCCTTTGAGTCACGTGTAACAGAGTTTTACATCTTCCCCTCACTGATCTTCAATTTCAGGTTCTTTCTTCCTCTGGACTATTATAGAAGATAGTAATTTGCTGAAGGAATTCTCAAAAAATGAGGTCAATATGATTACAATTAACAATATGTTTTATTTCTGCTTCCCTCTTGGGATTGAATGATGGCTGTAGAAGTGAGGAAAAAGATTTAAAACAAGCTAAGTTCTCACTAGGTTTCTACAAATTCAACATTCATTCTGTGATGGTAGGCAGCAGTTTTTCTTATGTATTCCAAGACTTTTCTGTTCATTTAGACCTAACAAGGTAAATAAGTAATAAAAGTCAAACATGAAAGGTACATTCAAAGAAAATGCAGTTGTCCAGATTTATTAAGCTTGCTTGACAGTGTTGAAAATTTTTTCTTGCTCTTATAGCCATCCATTCTGTTGAGGCCTTCTTGTGCATATCAAGTACTACATAAATGAATAAAGAACCAAACCTTTCTTATGTGTTAATGGAAATGATGTACTCTAAAATTAGTGTGTCTGCTGCAGCACAGAATAATGTATACTGAACAGCTTGTTCCCTTCTCTCTAAATTGAATTTAAATACATATGAAATGTAACGGCTCTTAGTTAAAATGGACAGGCTTGCTAATTCAGAGGGTGGAAACACAAAGGTAGCTCATTAAAGACAAATAAAGAGCAGGGAGATAAATCACTACAAGTACTGGGGGAGTAGTATTTGGGTTGAGTGTATTTGGGTGTGCTCAGCAGCACACACAGCCATGCGAGCATCAAACTTTGAAGGCAGCAATGGGCAATAGGAGTGTTTTGCTGGAAAACTTTGACCTGTCCTTTCCCCAGGGCAGTTTTTGGAGTCTGAGCCTGAAGAGAGGATGCTGCTCAAGAAGGGCGGCATAGGGAAAGTGGAAGATGCTATCCAGCTAGCTTTTGCTGAGAACGGTCTGAAATGTTTTTGAGAGTCACCACTAATACTGGGGAAAGTTGCAGAAAGAGTCACTTGAGATACAAGCTATGACTTTCTACCAAAGAAGTCATTAGTAGACTATAGGGTGGGCTCCTCAGATGAGCAATTGGGAAAGAGCTGAGGAATCCCTGTTTGAAGGGCCTAGACAGATACAGAAAGGTTAATGAATGGGAGATATTTAGGCTCTGTTATGTGGAGACAGGTGGAGAGCTCATATACTCCTTTTTTAATGTTTTGCTAGGTATTTAAGCCTCCTCATACACCCCAGCTGAGATGTTAGCAATCTGGGGCAGCTGGGGTCTGAAAACAAAGTTCACCTGGCTTCTGTAATGTGGGAAATAAGTGTCTCAGCATGTTCTGTAACCCACTCTGTGCCTTCTAAAGGCACAGATCCCCTTTGTGGGGCTTCCCAGAACCTCTGATGTTTAAGGCTAAGGTCTTTTGGAGAGAAACCTTAGATAAAGCTATGAAGCTATGGGATTTATTTCACTGCATTTGTACCAGGTAAGCATCTGGCTAATGATGCTGTTTTAAAAGTAAGGAATATATTATTCCTCTGGGTTTTGTTCCTCATCCCATTCATTTATTGTGATTGTGAGTATTTTTGTAAATCTGAGTTAAGGCTTTTTTAAGTACCTGTTGTCTTGGAAAAATAACACTACAGTGAGATATCATTTGTAGGAAATACTCTAGTATGCTAATTTAGGTAAGAAGCTTTTCAAGCTTTAGATGCTTAATTTCAGGTCCATTTTATCCAGGACCTTGGGTAAAATCAGTGTTTTTGATACTGAAGTGCCGATGCTAGATAGAAAATATTTACTTTTTTGAGAAATGACAAGCATGGGGATTTTAATCAAGCAATGCACTCTTTCAAGACTCTTTCTATTTTTTTTTCAATTGATGTACTTTCATCATTGTTTATGGAAGCTATGAGCATATTATATGGTATGAGAAGTATTTATGTCTAAGAAGACAGGCAGTATTGGTTTTTCTCTGCTGTAGTCCTGAAGCATCTTAAGTGTATATGAGTGATGAACAATGAATAAACTAAATGAAACACTTTCAAATATGTAATCTTGAAAACAGTCTATAAGCGCAGTCTTTGGACCAAAATAACTGCTGTTTTGCTCAGTAAATGAGGATGATGTTGCCCTTAAAATGAGTATAAATATTGTTTACCTATTTTTCAAACAAAGGATGTATACCTGAAGGAATATTAGCTTTGCCTTTTAATGTAGGAGAAATATACTGCATTGTTTGTTGTCTTCTACGCTAGATGAACTCCAAGACTGTTTAGTCACCGTACCTTATTTCTTTTTCTCTTCAGTTTCTCACATAACACAAATGAAATTTCACAGGCTATCACGCTATCATGTTATATTATCCATTTAACCTACTGATATTTTTTCTTAAAACAAATTTAATTTTTGTCTTTAAGCCCATTCTTGATGGCTTAAAATAGTCTTTCAACTGCAAGACTAAGAGTATTCCTCCTCAGATCATGCTTACTTGTTCTTATGCATTTATTGCCTCTTCTCTTAAAACACTTTTCTCTCTTTGCTCTTTCCTAACTGTTATGTGAAAGAGCAAGGTGGAGGGAAGACAAAACCAGGAAAAATTTCTGAGGATAAATTAGATTTAACCTGGAACTTCTGGGTAGCTGAGGTATTTGAATTCTGGCTCTCCTTTTTCCTCCTGCTAGTGCTGGTTACAAGAATTGATTTAGGAGACCTGTCCCCATGAAATAGAAACCACAGAACTTGCAGTGAGAGAAAATAAAAAACAGCCTGAGAGAATACTCTAACACATACCAGGTGACCTAGCTGGTCAGCATAGGGAGCTTAGCAAGGGGAAGATGCTGATCAAGAGCTGTGTGAGACATAGATGGAGCAAAAGCACTCTTCAACTTGAAGACTGAGCTCTTCTACTTGAACTCTGGATGTTTGTTGTTGCTGCCCCTAAAATAGTTTCATAATTTCAGCAAAGATTGTTTCATCAAAGATCGTTACTTTGGTAGTCTTTTCACTGAGGGTTGGCTGCCTGTACCTGCTTCCTGTAGCCTCCAAAGGAAGGGCTATAATGCTATTTGTCTAATGCTCTCAATTTTGTCACAGTCATTGTCAGCACCTTTATTATCATGGTATCAAAATAATGAGGTTTTTCAAGTGCTGTCATCTTTCTTCTAATGATGAGAGATGGGGCAAAAAGACTTGCAAGCCCAGTGTCAGGGTCAGAGCTAAGAGCTTACTGCCTCCAAATTCCTGTGCAATGATGAGGTGCTCCTTTTCCTACATGTCTTTTATTTTGCTGCACTCCACATGAAGGTCTGGGGAGGTGGCAATGAAATGAAGGATATTTCCAGAAATCATTCCCCTCAAATGGATGCAATTCATACAGGTATGAATGAATACATACAGATATTCACTGCATGTGACAAGGCTATGTGCTCCCTCAGAAGAGGAGGTAGGTTTGTCCTTTGCTTAAACCAACATACTTTTAATGAAGAAACCTGTACTGTGGCATAAGCATTTGCATTGTGAGCTTCAAATATTGGAAGGCTTCTATTTTGCTGTAGCATTTGCAGCACAGTATACAACTACTTTTAAATAATGTGTTTTGGATGGGAAACTGATAAAAGGAGTCAAGTTTTTTTATAGTTGTGCTTTTGTTGTTTTCTCCTTCCTTGTAAAGAAAGCACGAGCAGGTATTTTCTATGGGATCTAATCCCTTCCAGTCCTAAGGAAAAGCTTTGATCTTCTGATGTACTCTCATGAGCTGCACAAAATAATCTTGAAAAAGTTTTTGGTGTTGTGATCTTCTTTTCTTTTAAAGAGGATTTTAAAGCCGTTTGGCTCACTGGCCAAATGAAGTCCTCTATGGGAGGTTCAAAATTATGACAGTCAATGACAACGCTTGTTTGCTCTGAGTGGCCCTATTGACTATTGGACTTATTGATGCAATTTTTTTACCCCTGTCAGTGCCCATTATTTTCAGGCTGCTCTTTGAACTTTGTTTTGACTTGCTTTTTAATAGGATGGTTGCCATACTCTGAAAGATGTTTGTGTAGTGCTACAGCCAAGTAGGGGTCCCTTCTCTCTTGTAGGATAAATTTGGGACAGGGCTGTTCATACTGGAAAGTTTTCTTTAAATGGAGGTTTTTGGTAAACACTTTTGTGAAGTCCGAGTGAACAGGAGCCAAACTGAAACTGAGGAGTTATTTCAGGCCTCTTTTGAGGAGGTATATTGGCTGGAGTTATGGGGATGCTTGAACAGAGCAATTTATATTGTTAAGATTTCTTACAAAACGATATCAATATATGTTGCTGTAAGGTCCTCTTAGGAAGAGATTGAAGCCTCTTAATTGCTTTACAAATACACGTTTCTTTATAAGTTTTTGTTATAATAATTTATAAGTGAGAAGAGATAAAACATGGCACGATGATGGAAATGCTGATCATCCTACCCTGGAAGACCTATTGATCAGGCAGTACAATCATTTCAGCATGTTTAATCACTTTCCATTTTGTGCAGACTATTTTATAGGTCTGAACTGGCACAGTTCTTGCCTCCACATCTGGGAAATGTAATAAAAGTACTCTGAGCAATTCTTCTGATTGAAGAAATGGCGTGTGCTAGTGATAATCTGTTCTATTTGTTCAGCCTGCAAGAGGGGTACTTCTCTGTTTTACTTTGCTTTTGCAGTAGCAGGTCCTTAAAAACTGTACCTGGAATCATACTGTTTACATCTCTGCTGTAAAATGTAACTGTTACTTCTCTACCAGCAGTAATGGTTGTGCTTTAGCAGTGTTAGTGAAGTGATTGAAAAAGGTATCTCTTAGTAGGAGGAAAAATGGTATTGCTATTGTGTTCCAAGCAACAAACAATTTCATATAATGAAGTGTCTCACATCAATTAATTCCATCCCTAGCTCTGAGCGGCAGTTAATCTGTGCATTACAACTTATATTTTGCTTCAGTGTTTGGATGCTTTCAGATTTGGTGCTCAGAAGTGTCTGATATAAATTTACTAATTGCAGCAAAACAGAATATCCACTTCTGTAAATGAAAGAAAGCAAAAATTAAAATTAACCAAAATAACCAAATTATTTTGAAGTACTAAAACTAAGTTAAAATTGAGTTTCATGCTAAGATTAATTGATGCTCTATGCTTCCTGTTGAGTAATTATGTTCACTAAAAACTGTTCCAGACAATTCGGTATAAACTGCCATTACAGGGAACAGTTAGGGAGGTATACTGGACTGAGATGCACATGTTTGTTTTTGTATTGAGCTGCTGCTTGGTCTGTATAGGAGTATCCTGAGGAAACACGAGTGCTTGTGGATGGGGGAACTTGCTGGGAACACACTGGGAGAGATGTTGGTGTCAGGGATAGGACAGAGAGGTCCTGATAAGGCACTATGATGAGCAATAGCAAGGCAAACTTAGAAGCTTTCAAAGCGCTTGTTGTGACTATTTCCTCTTCTCGGGTTGGTATGGAGGGACCTGTTTGGTGGAGTGCTCTCCAGATTATCTGGCCAGAGCCTCCTTGCTTAGGGTCTAAGTCTGTCCCTGTCTCGGACATCCTTTCTCAACTCTGTCCTCTGCTATGTTCTCTAAAGCTTGTTAGATTTAGTTCACAGACAAAACTTCTGACAAAATGGCTCTCAGATTCACATGCTGACTGCTTAACCCATCTAGTAACTTAAAGTACCCTCTTTCCTAGAGCTTCAGCTGTGGGGGAACTTGTTTTTTTTTTCCTTTAGTGACAGGCATTGGATCAAGGAAAAGGCTCGCAAGAACTTCCTGAAGATTTCTAAACTTACCACCCTATACTTTAGGTAGTATAATACAAAAGTGAAGTGTGACAGAAGAAGTTGGCTGTGCCCTCCTATGAGAGGGTGCTGCCCAAAGAATTCATCAGTACCTCCTACTGCTTTTTGCTTTGAGACAGCTCTGAACAATCTGGGGGTGGGGTGGAGGGTGGCAAACTAGCCCCCAAAAAGGGTTTACTCATCCTGTTAGAACATCGTGGTAACTAGAGCAACTGAGAGGAGTGCAACACGAGTGTTAAGGGACTTGCCAGAACAGAACATTCAAGCAGACTGCATTCAATTGTGTTCTAGCTTTACATGATTGCTCTTGTCAAGTAATCCATATCTTTATTCCCTAAATGAACAACACTTTCATATAGTTGCCTTGGTATTTACTTATAAGGATCAAGCACTGGCTTTTAGTGATATTCTTATATTGACTTCAATTGGCCCGGAACTATATCGCCGATGTCTGTATTGTCTGTTGTCTTTACAATGGTCAAGTGGAACTTCATCAAATGGCTCATTGTAATTCACACCTGAGCATTAGGATACACAGAAATGTACTACTATGCATAGAAGAAATGAAATCAGTGATCTAACTGTACAAATATTATGAATATATCTCCATCTGCAAAGAATGTGTGCTCCTGTCTGTCTAGCACTGCCTATAATTTAAACTTTCTAATGAAAAATTGAGAACTTGTCATAGTCAGTTCTGGACAGAAGTACTTAATTTCTTTTTGGTAAATGCCTTTTTTAATGAAATATCTTTTGCACCTGTAACTGATTGAACTTGGTGTTTATGAGAAATTACTCTACTGGATGGCATCTTTTACTGGGGGAAAGGGGAAAAATGTAAACACTTATGTTGCTAAATGTAACCATGTAAAATAAAAACTACTGAAGTAAAATGCAAACATTTTTCATGTAAGACTTTGCCTTTCGAAGTCTAGGACCCCAGTGAGAATTCCAGGACTTAGATTATAAGTTTAAGGAATCATAAAATAAATTAGGTGGTAAGGGACAACTGGCCTAACTTGTCCCCAGGCCAGTCATCTGGCCTAACCTCTCGCTCAAGGTAGGTCCTGTCAGATCAGGATATTTCTCTGGTCTATTGTGAATATTTCTGAGGGTAGAAATTTCGCAGCCTACATCACCCTGTCCTTCCCCTGGTGGAAACCATTGGCCTCACCAAATGTTCCCTTATCAAACCTTTCTAGTGGTCTATCAAATGGGGTGGGACAGGGAAGGACTTGACAGCAAAGTGCTGAATGTGTTGGATAATGTTGGACTTCCAGGATTCCTTTTTTTATTTCTGATAGAAAGTTTGCTCAAATTTCACTTCTTCATAACCCTTTATGACGAACCTATGAGCAGACCTGATCTTCTAGAACAACATATCTGATCTTTAACTTGATCCTATTGTTCTTTCTCCTTTGACTATCTGAGTAGTTCATGATAAGCTTGTGGCCTTTTGCTGCTTTCCTCCACTGAGGGTCTGACCACGGAATTCCTTCTGTAGCGCTGCTGCTCCTGTGGTGTGGCAGAGGTAGGTAGAGCTGCTGGGGTCTGGCAGTGCAAATGCTCATTAGGTCACTGAGGAGCTGCTTGTCTTTTCTGACTTTGAACAGGGGAAGCGCCTGCATGATGTAATGCTGATGGGAGCAACTCTGGAACATGAATGGGGAGGAGGCGATAGAAATCCCTGAATAAGTGTCTTCTCAGTGACTTTGAGACCATCTGCTGCATAGTGAGAAATGGAGCAATTTTACTTTTTTATGTTAATGTAAAATTCCTTCACTGTATTGAAATTAAATAGAAATATTGAATTGAGGAGGACACCGCCTGGCTGCAGTGTTCAGTAAAGAATCCAGTCATACTTTTTTTATGGTATCAGTGCTGATAGGACTACAGGAATAGGGAAGGATACAATATTTCTCCCAGTTGTGCTTTTTAACTAACTCCTCTCACTGCAGCTACACAATACTTTTCTTCTCATTCCAGTCTTGCCTCTTCCAATATAGATGTATATATTTTTTTTTTATTTGGATGCATGCACCTTCTTTGTGAGAGGAAAATGCCACAAATAAACAGCCTGATCCACAAATTGCTTCCTCCAACCCAGATAGACTTTCTTTGCTCTTCCTCTTGGTTGGAAAGATAAAGCTAACTGCTGGCACTGCAGTGACAAGCAGCTCTGGCTTAGCAGTATATTTAGAAAGAAGTCTTGAAAGTGTATTTTAGCAAAAGTCCACTGGTGGCTCAAAATGGCTATGTGTATGAGTGCATGCGCATGCTTAGGAGGTACTCAAGTCTGGTTCTGACTACATGCTAGTTTCCTTCCCAGGAACTATCTGGGAGACAGATGTGGGAAGGGAAAGCATTTGCCTTAGAAAAGAGAGCAGAAGGGGATCTGGAGTGTGGGTTTCTCATAGCAGAACCTTGGAGCTGGGTGCTCTAGCATGCTATGTGCATGCAGTGGCAGCTATGAGCCTGAACTGTCATCCACAGGCTCTTAGATGTCGAGCTAGGGGAAATGCAGTTGCTGAGCTTATTCATGTAAGTGCTGAATATTTTGTTTTAAATTACATGCTTAAAAAGTCCATTTGTTCCCATTTGAATATGCTCCATTCAAACTTGCCAAGATTTATGTGCTAAAATGGGAACTGATGTCCCATTCTTTACAAACACTATATTAGCACTCAAATAGTCTTGCTACCCAGCTGGAGAGTTCTTTAAACAATTGGAGCACCTAAATATGGGAGACCCATATCCAGATTGCTGTATATGATGCACAACTCCAAACAATACTTCTGAGAATAGGAATAGAAAATAGAGAGTTAAAAAAAAAAAAAAAGTTTTTTTTTTTAAAATAAAAAGCTTAATATGCATTTGTATCTCTTCCCCTGAAACAAAGCAAATGTGTAACTTAAGCATGTAAGCATGTACTTCTTTTTTTAATTCATATCATCTTGCTGGGCTGAGGAAGTGCTCTCTGTCATCTCCAATTTACAGATGAAAACTGAGGCCTGGAAATGTTAACATCAGATCTGTAAAGTCATTCCAATGTTTAGTCTTCTCTCGGGTGTTTGAGGTATCTACCTCATGCAAAAGCTGCACAAATAGCCAGTTCCATAATTTGCATGTTTCAGGGATTTTCCTTAGAAACCAAGTTATTTTTAACTTGGGAGCATGTTCCACTCAGTCTCTTTAACCTTGAGCCCTTCAACCTGTGGAGAGGAGTCCCTGTGTGCTACCCTACAGCATCCTGTACCACCAGCTGCTGGTTATGGTTGTAACATGCGCTGCTATCTATTGGGCAGCAAAAATACTTCAGGCTTTCCCTCACGGCAGAAAAATTTTCTACTCTACCCAGCTAAATGCCTCTCTTAGTGGTCCATAGAAGAAGAAAAGGATATGAAAGTCTCATTTGATTGATGTTTCAATCTGCCTTTTGATTTCTCCTGATACTCATTTTACCTAGCTTCTGTCACTGGTGACTTGCTTTTTAATGTAATGGATAAGAACAATCCATCAGAACCATCCATCTCTTCCTTTAGCCACAACTTCTTTTAGTATGCTAATGACTGGAAAGTTATATTTTCATTTATTGTGAATTTTCAAAGAAACTTTCAGATAACGAGAAACTCTAATGTTCTGTCATTATTTGAAAATATTAAGGAAATAATAGAAAGGAAACAAAACAGGAGAAGGATAAAGCCAAGCCCCCAGTGCTGTGATGTTATACAACAACAATTATAGTAAGTGGAAAAGGATACAGAAAAGGGCTCATTTCTCTATAAACGTCTACCTAAGCTATATCCCTAGGAGGGCTGAGGGCAGACTAGACAGGGCACAATATCTAAACAGGAGCTACCTTAATTGCTTTCATACCAGTTTATATTTTCTATTTGTTATTGCCTGACTTTTCTTTTATGCAAAGGTAAATCACAGAATAAATCAAAGGCATTATTATAGGGAGGGTGCCCTGTTCATTGTTATATGATGGCAGTAGCTGTTTTGATTTAAATGCAATTGTGTCTGCTTATGGTGGTGATGAATATGACTCTTAAAACTACCTTGCCTGCAAGAATGTATGCAATGAAGCTTATTTAGTATCTCTAAGGTGAACTACAAGTCCATATTTGTGCAATAAGTTCCACTAATCTCGTGGGGATTACTTATACCTAGGGATGGAGTTAAGTACAAGTCTGTATCTCTGGATTTTTCCCTTTTTTAAAAGGTTATGCTATCACGCTATTGAGAAGACCTGGTAGTAGGGAGAAGAAACTGTCACAAATGAGCTCTGGAATCATGGGAGGAGGCAAGTTGTGCTCATGTGCTCATAGAAAATGAGCCATGAGCATTTTGATTTGGCTAGGGGAATGTGCTGCTTTCAAACTCGGTTGAATAAAAATACTAATTTAAGAAATAATTATTCTGCTCCTGGAGGCTGAAAGGACCTCCCTTCTCCCCCTTGCCTCTCCTGTCCATTCTTTATTAATGCAAATAACCTGCGTGAAGTGTCCTGACTCTTCCAGAAGTCCCTCAGTGATCTTGGAGAAGTCACTTAATCATCCTCAGTCTCCTTATTTTTTAAAAGAGGAGTAACACTTGTAGGAGACATGGAAGTTTTTTTGAGACTTGGTTAATATCTAGGAGTGCAAATGTTTCTGTGTTGGCTGAAAAAACCTACACAAGACAGAGACAAAAACTAATGATTTCAGATTTCTCTCTCGATTGCATTTTTACTCTTTGAACAATGATAGAAAAAACATGCAGATTTGCTGTGATTTGTCATCTTTTATATTCACTTTTTATGCACTTTGTGTTGATCTAGTATTTTTGATGGATATTAAAGCATTTTGTTGATTACTTGCGTCACTCTTTATTCAGGTAAACTGTGTATCCACCTTCATAGTGCAGATAATGCTGTACAGCTGACAAGGCTCTAGAAGTCTTAGTTACTTGACCTTCCACCTGATTCATGTTTATGAGCCTAATAATAACTAATCACATGTGGAAAAGTCAATAGAGAAGTAATGTAACACTTATTTTAGTGTCCTAATTCAACAGCATAAACTATGAGAAGCATTTCAGTAATTTACTATAGTAAGTGCTCTCAGCAGCTTCTATATTTCAGCTGTTTGGTTCTCCAGCATGAGATAATTATCTTGGTAATTAGTTATATTGTTATTTAATAGTTCCCAGACAATATTCTATTTTTGAAGGAACAGGCCTTTCCTTCTGTATCTTCCCTACCACACAAAAAAAGTTTATCTCTGAATCTTTTGTGTTGCCAAATCTTCCCCCCCACCTCGTTTACTGTTTTCTCCTAGAAAAGTCCCTGTCACTGAAGGACTGCTTTAGTTTAGCAGCTGCCTAGATAAAGCTGTAGGAGATTCCCTCTTTTTTGAGTCTGAGAAGCCTGCAGGAGTTCTTCTTGGACATGCAGGTGATGGGAGAGCAGGTGTTTGGCAATGCTGTACAAATGAAGGGCCAAAGAACTGTCCTCTAAAATCTATATATATTTTTTTTCCCCCTTGCCCTTATAGGGCAACAGGTAAAGTAGGAAGACTGGTAAAATGGCTTGATGATGTAAGGAGAATACAGAACTTCAATCTTTTAAGTGAGAGTTGCATGAAACTTAGACTTGCACGAAATTAGGCAGGCTGGCGTAACAATGGTAAAAACCAGTAGAAGGTAGAAACTGAGGTGAGAGAGAATGTCCTGAGAAGACATTCAAGCCTAAATAAGTGATTAACCTCACCAAAACTTCTGAGGTGAGGGAGATGTCTGCTGCAGATATTTAGTAGACCTAAATCTTAATTCGAGGAGGAAAAGAGGTAGAGGGTTGACACAAGCCTGAGATAGACAGACAAATCTAAGGTGAGTGAGGGAAGAAGGCAAGAGACAGGGTTAAATGAGCTTGAGAGTATGTAGTTGTGATCTAAGTAAAAAGACACTTCCCTCAACACCACTCTAGTTCTCAGTGATTTTTATTCCTTCCCTTTAAAAGGAATAGGCTGTCATCTCTCCTCCTGCTCTCTCCCATTGTTCCTTTAGTGGTGCTGGTTCTCACAGATTTTATAGGAAATACTTGGTTTCCTGCCTGTTATGTTAAATGAAGTATCCTATGTTTTATTTAATGCCTTCCAGGGCACTGGTCTCGTTGTGGTTGTCCTTTAAAATATCTCCAATTTGGAGAAGTCAAGCTTTTGTCTCTGACTCTTTGACTGTACTGGAGGATGTATGTCTGTGTTGTTGTTGTTTTTTCCCCACATAGTGACTCAAACTCCACGAAGCGCCATTCCTACTTCTCACCAGCTGGTGGTCCATATGCCACTGCACCTCTAGTCTTGCAAATACAAATGTGAAGTCATGCTCTCAGTAGACTTTTGGTCGTTAATAGGGCAATATGTGAAACTGTTAAATGATGCAGAATGAGTGAGTGCGGTTGTGGGCAGACAGCATTGCTCTACACTCTCATAAAACTTCCCTTCTAAGGTGTTCCCTGTGGCTTGCAGACTGATGAGGTTCAGAAAGTCTGATGGGGTCAGCCCAGGGCTGGGGTTTCAGATCCTCAGCATCACGAGAGATGTAGCTATGAGAAGCAGTGCCTCCCAGCTCCTCAATGTTGTCTCCAACATGTTTAAACTCTAAATTAGGACCAAAAGCTAGAGTCTGGCACATTGCCCTTGAAAGATTGCCAGCTTCTAGTTGAAGCTCTTCATTACTCTTGCAAGGGTGATAAGGGTTCCCCTGAGGAGACAGAAGTTTTATGACTTAGACAGGGATTGTTCTTTTATTTATTTATTTAAAAAGGGGGGGAGGGGGAAGAAGAAAAAAAGCTCCTAAACAAAAAAGCCTCTGAGCCCTGAAAGTGCTTCAGGGTGAGTCCTAATATATCTGTCTGCTACAAATATCCTGGCAAAACTATTGGATCCTTTGGGGCTTTAGATCTTTTTTTCATGTTTTCAATTCAGTAGTGCCAGCTCCTCTGCCACCCAGATTTCAAGCAGTCATACAATGTCTGGCCTGCTAAACCTCTTTCCAGGGTATAATCACCCCTAAGTTCAGCAGATTGGAGCATGACCCTGCAAGCCCTAAATTCTAATGGGGAAGAAAACAGGGTAAGAGAAGAAAATACTGGAAAACAACTCTTGGAGGGGAGGAACAGCTACCACTAGTAAAAGAGTAACACTTTTAGTGCCTTTTTTTTTTTTTTTTCCCCCTCCCTCTCCTGATTCTGCTGGTGATGAGAATGTCCCCTGCCACTGTAAAGCTTGTAGTTAACTAATCTTCAGTTCAGTGGCTTGCCATAAAAAGATGAGGAAATGTGTTCTGGATGGGGTTGGGAAAGCCTTGAGCAGCTTTGTGCATGGTGCACCCTGCTGAAGGTGTACGCCAGCAGCGGTTCCAGCCAGTGCAGACTTGTAGCAGGCAGCATTCTAGATATGAACTAGAGGAGCAGCATGTGAAAGCTCTGTTCGTCATGTGAATGTGAAAAATAATTATAAATAGCAACATCTTTTAGGTGAAAGAATCTTATCTAGAGTCCCTTTACACTTCTGTTAAGCACTCCCCTGCAAACTGCAGTTAGCTGTTTTCAGTTTGTGTGGTCTATGCAAGCCAAAACCATAATGTAACTAATCCAAGCATAATAAGGTAGATAACACTCAAAATGGAGTTGTAGTTCTGGGAAAAACTGGAGTCTTCCAAGGATGCAGTAATGGATTCATTCAGTTATTTTGAATTCAGCATGCAACCCTATCTATGCCTATTTATATCTTAAGATGCCTTCCCAATAAGGTGTATATAGAAATGATGAATAAGAAAATGGGGCAGTCTACAAATCCAGTCTGGCAATTTAATCAGAACTGTCTGCTCTGCTTGCCATGATAATTAGTAGTTCAGTGCTGTTAGAAACCTTAAAATGAAATTTCTGGTAAACTTCATTTTTACTGTGCGATAGGATTTGAAGATTTCCTCAGGGGACAGAGATGGGAATGCAAAGCAAGTGCCAAGTCTCAGTAGTGCACTCGAGTCCACACAGTATTACCAGTAAAGCGTGAATTAAATTTTACTATCGAAATGATAGCTGAAGCCTTCCATGTTCCTTGAATCCAAGGAATGTGTAGCTGTTGTCATTTGTGTTGCTAGGTTATAATAAAAGCTTCTCTGGATCATGGGAGTGATTTCAATGTGTAAGGAAGTGTTTTTAGACTAAAATACCTATCCTGCAAAACAAAGTACATAAAACAACATGGGCTAGATCTGTTTGTGCTGGTGATTTTTTTTTTTCCCCTTTTCCTCTCTCAAATGGCCCCATGTTCACTATATGCTGGAATTAAGGGGATATGTCTTTGAGAAGTTTTCTGTTTTAAGTTTAGATGAAATTCAGTCCGAATTTGTAAAGAAAAACTAGCAGAAGTTCCCTGTGTGTGAAATCTGTTGGTTCTAGTAACTAAATCTACTGAGGCACTGTCAAATTAGAAAGCATAACATAGTTAAAGGAAAGCAAGTGAAGCCTAGAGTTACTGTAAAAATCTGCATCAACAGCCTTGTCAAGGTGGAGGAAGAAAAGTTCCTGTTGTCAGGATATGCCTGTTATCCAGAACTATTTGCATTGTATGCAGTAGATATGACAGCTTTACCCAAGTAAAGTAACATTAGCTTGCGGAATCCTTGTTCAGTGCTGTAATTTCAACACACTCTTAATTCCTCAGATAGGACTTCTAGTTTGTGATCTCTCTTAGAGCTAGAGGAGGAGGGAATATGGGGTGGGGGGGTCTTGCTTGCAGTTACCAAGTGGTTTACTTCAGCTGAATTTGGCCTATTGCCAGTCTCACTTCTCCTTCACTCACTTGTCTCCTGCCTGTGTGCTGCTTCGCCAGAGCTACCTCCTGAGTTATGCATGGAGCTAGTAACTTACTCATGGAAAAGGCAAGACTCCTGAATGTGGTTGTCCAAACACATGTGGCTGGGGAGGACTGTGCATCTCAAAAGGGCTGAAGTTTTCTTACTGTTAGTTCCTCCACTAGTAAAAGAATTTATGTAAAGCACATCTTCTATATAAAGAGAGGCCACAAACTGGCTGCAGCTTATGAAGGAATAATACAGGACCATGGAAACTGGATTTTACCCAAAGGCTTCTGGCCCTTGTTGCAGCTGTTCTAGCACTTCCTCTGCTTTTTCCTCTCAGCTCCAGGGCAATGACATTACTGACTTCCTTAACTGGGAAGATAGAGCCATATAGGGATGGATGACTGATGGGACTTTCCACCTCCCCTGCAAGCCTGTGAGATATCTAGCTGCTTCCTCTTAAAGATGGACATAACTAGACTATCCTAGGTCACATTTCCAAAGCGTGGCATGACGATCTACTCTCTGTATCTTTTCTAGGAGCTCTTTGCTCCATGTTCAGTCCCCTTGGGTGACATTGGCTCAGTGAGGACAGAGCTATGCAGAGAATATTTTTTGCCATAGGCCTGAAGGCCTGTGAGGGGTCAGAAATAAAGTGGCACTGCTGTGCAGAGGCTGAGTTGGAGAAGACCATGCTGCTGATGTGGACTGAGAAAAGAAGGGCTTCCCCATGTGGATCTGCCTGGCATCGTGTGGGCAAGGCTATAAGAAAGTGGCAGAATGGGGTAGTAGGACCAGCTGTTGTACAATTTTGGCCAAAAACAAATCAGGACAGTTATTTATTAATCCTTTGGACAAAAAGGGTTGCAACAAGCCATAAATACAGTGCTGGAAGGCTGCAAGACTTATGATTGCTTTTGCATAGAGACTTTTTGCTGGTCTTCATCTGTCTGAGATCATTGCATTTTCTTGTGTGTTGAGCTGTGGTATTGCTCTCCAAGTAATTTGCTTAACTATCACTGCTACTCTGGCTTTCTCTGTTCTGTGCTTTGCTTTGGGTGAGGTTGTTGGGTTTCTCATTTTTATCCTGCTTTTGGAGTATTTGACTCTCCTTTTTTTTTACACTTTAATTGTTGGTCTTACATCAACATAAATCTAAATGCAAATACAAATAAAAGCATCATCAGCTATCACAACCTGAAAGTAAAATCCAAGCATGCAATTTACTTTGAGTTCAAATAGATCTGTTCCACTGTTTAGACTGCATGCACGGAAACTATAAATCTTCCCCTAAAGAAACAGCACTTTTCCAGTCAAGAAGAATGTGCCTCAGTCTGTGAATTTATTTTATTACTGATTCCCTGTTGAGTTGGTTAGAATAAGTGGGTGGGGCTGCAAAAAACTGTATTTGGCCACTCAAGGATCTGTATTGAAATATATTTGGTATATGCCAGTCTGAACTTTCTGATAAAACTCCCTGGAAATACTACTTCCTTGTTACAGAATAGAGAGAATTAACATCAAGGTGATATGATAGCTTAAAGGGCAGATGAACTAGCAGTTACAAATGCAGTTAAATGTGTGTGCAAAGTTACTTGCCTTTTGATGTTACTTAGATTTTGTTTCAAGCACCTGTAGGATGTTGCCTTATGCAAGACAATAAGGCCTGTTATACAAATATAGAGGTATATATTTTTAAACCTGTAGACTACTGTGTATAGGTAAAGCATTGGACGCAATCTTTGTGCAGTACTCCAAGCAACTTGGTGTCCCTAAGCTAGATGGCCTCACAAAAATTTAATGCTTTTAAGCAGAAATACATGGATCAGGAAAATGCTGATTAACTCTTCAAATTGCATATTGTAGGTAGGAGCTCTGCGAAGAGAGACTAAGCAGCCATTTGCTGCTAGGAATTCCAGTACAGCTCTGGGAAGGCTTTGAAGATGTATCATCTCCCTAAACTAGTCCTATTGTTCAAATGGCAACAGAAGCTAATTGAAATATAAAATGAACTCGTCTCTTTGACATAATTTGGGCGAAAACTTCAAAGTTGAGAACCTTTGCCTTGCTGTGGATACCAAATTTTTGTCTCTTCAAACTAAGAGTGGCAGTTAAATCACAGAAGCTTTTTGTGGACATGATGGTCTCTCTCACATAGCAGAGCTCAAAAAAAAAAAAAAAAAAAAGGCTAAGAAGAGCAAAAAACCCTAAGTACCATTTGAGTATTCCTGATGTTCTAATAGGTTACATAAACCAGTCACAGCCTTGTTGCCTCTTGCCACAATATTCCTCCCTAGTACTATTTGCCATCACAGAGGCAGGTTGCCTACTTGGGGTATTTGTGTGCTCTAGCACACAGGTTCTTGCTAATAGATTTGCTGACATAGCCACAGCTGGGCAAGCCCAGGGAGAGAGCTAGCTCTCTCTGCACTTTTCTAAGAGCTTTGCCAATGCACGTGTGAGGAAAGTAATTCTCTAAGAGCTCGTATAGGTTGATGCAAGGTGGTAGCCAAACTAGAGCTCAATTAATGAGCAGTGACTCTGTTGTTCAACGGGTTAGAAGGCTCCCAAGTCCTGTTACTCTTCAAAGCTGATCAAAGAATTGTGCGGCTCTTGCTAAGAATAAAATGGTCAAATACATTAAAAAATCTGCTTCCAAAGATTGACAGACACCTGTGATTCTGCTGCCCTTCAAGGGGGCTGTAATGATACAGCCATCACTTATTTTAATTTTTTCTTTTAATTTCAAAAAGTCTGATTATTGCTCACTACCTAGTACCTATATCTTCAGCACAGTGTGCTTCATGCTAAGGTAGATCTGGTCCATAGCAAAAATCTTAAGACAATTCAGGTCTATCCTGTCTATTCTTCTCGCTGCTCCCATTTCTTGTTTTGTTTTTGTTTAAATGTGAAAAGCTTAATAGTAATAGTTTTGATAGATTTCAAACACTTGATTTTTAAAGAAAGCTGAATCAAATCTGAAGGTGCGTAGATTTAATTGAATGCATTCTGAAGTCACTTGTGTGTAAATCAAAAATTGATTGGTAAATTAAATTGCCTAAGCTTTGCCAGCAGCAGCAGTGGAGCTGGCAATTGCAAAAGACTGTAATAAAGTGCTCTAGGTGAGTTATCCCCTTCCTTTCACCAGTCTCTGTGCTGTAGCATGGACAAGCATTTGAACTGTACTACAGTTTTACCATAAAGCAGACTTGAGCATGCATGGTCCACAAAATAAAGGACCTTGAACCATCTGGGGTTTGCAACTTGGAAGATTTCATGATCTTAAATTAACAAGATTGTTTCGTTACAGCTGCAATGGCTGCCATTGCAGGCTTGTCTCTGCTTTCCTTGTTCAGTGCACTACCCAGCCAGCTTTGGCTGCAACACTTATGTAATCTGAAGTCCAGGTGCTAATAGCAATGCATAGGATTTGAAGAGTATCTGTTTTCCTCATCCTGAATTTCTTGATGATCAATGATTATTGTATCTTGATGTGAGTGGGGGTCAAAAAACAAATCTGTTTTGGAAATACTCTGTGTTGCTAAGTTTTGAACTAGTCACAACTACTTTAATGGTATTTAAAAATATCTATTTTTGAAAAATGCACACTCCTCCTCCCTCCCCGAATACCTCACTGCATTGCTCAGCAATGCCTTTTCTTTTGCAAGAAAAGGGTAGGCAGAGCATTGTGTGCAAGTCTGGTACCACCTAGGTCCGGCCTCTTCCCCGTGACTCACTGCAGCTCTCAGTTTGATGGCATGGCTCATCTCCTCCTACCTACTTCCTCAATCTCTTCAGACATTTGCTTGGCTCCCACTTGTCCCTGAAGGCCACTTCCATCTGCTATACCTGGTTTCATTCAACCTGACTCTATGCTGCCCTTTCTTCCTGTCATGTTTCTTATGTGACGGATGTTTATACTCAGCTGGTTGTTTATGTAGAAGTAAAAGATGTCATAAATCTGTGTGGTACAGTGAGTATGTTTGGAGTATGCTCAGAGTTGGTTCCTTCTATACCAGTATCAATGCCATTTAGTTCATTCTTCCAAGCAGCAAGATTTATTTTGGGGCTACAGGCAATAATGCTCAGTCCCCCACTGCTGGAAGGACAGCGTGACCTCTGAGCACAAGCTGCAAACCTCTTATTTTATTTTATTTTTTTTCTGGGGTATCTGTGGAGGTGAGGCATTAGGGACAATCACCAAAGCAGGTGTTTAGAACAAAGTGGAGAAAGGTGAGACAAAACAGCAACTTAGGACTGTTCTGCACAGGACAAGGGAGTATTACTTCAACCTGGAGTGTGTGTGTGGGTGTGGGTGTTAACTGTCAATTTGACTGGTAACAGCGGTAACAATTCAGGAACAACATTGGTAACAATTTGACTGCACGGGTAACAGTGAAAATGAAGCCCTATGAGCAATGCAAGCTTACAGGTCACGGCACCCTGGCTGCACTAACCAATTCTCAGAGTTGCTAGTACAAGCAGACCAGCATGGCTCTGTGATCCAAACAATCCTAGCTCCAGAACTGCTGCTTCCTAGGGAATATGGGTATATCATTGTGTGTCCATCACTCCAGTTGACACTTAAAGCCCTGTGTAATCTCTGGGAGAGAAAGGAGTGTGTCTATGTTGTGCTACAATTGCAGCCTCAGCAAACCAGATGCGCCCTAAAAAAAACGGGGGGTGGGGGGTGCGAGGGAAGGCACAGCAGGGCTGTCACTGCTGCTGGAACTTCCTGGGAAATAAAACAACCTTATAAAGCAAATAAAAATGACCACCACCTTTACCTATTTGGACATCTGCCTATCTAGACGACTCTCCTACCATAACCTCTAAGGACTGCTCACGGCCCTTCACACCAGCACTTCTCTGTGGTCCGGTTCTCCCAAGCTTACTCTGTGCCATTTTTTTTTTCCTTGTACCTTTGACTGGTGTTTCAAGTCTCAAGTCTTGTCTATGAGCTTACAGGCTCTGCTGAGCAGGTGCTGGAGCTGCTGCCTTGCACTGTGTGATTTGCTGTCCTGTGAAATCCCACCTCTGTGGGGCAGGGATGCCTAGTACATCAGCTGATAGCATAAAGGCAAGACATATGTATAAATTGAAACAGGCAATAGGATAACTTTCTGGAAAAACTCCCCTGCTTGTATTCAAGTGAGTATGGCAAAAATCAATGTCAATATAGGCTAAGAGAAGGAACAAGGAGAAGGTGGAGATGTCAGGAAATTGCAGTGTGCTCATTAACATATCAAGAGGGCTATATTTATACCAAGTATGAGGAAGGCAGCATGATCTAGTGGGCACTTATGAAGGTATTCACATTTTCATTAAACTAGCACAGGAAGGGCTGCGCATGCTTCTGACATTCCTTTAAGAGCGAGTGATAGTCCTTCCTCACCACAGACGCATCACTCAAATATGCTTGAGAAAAGACCACATCTGAGAATTCAGGAGATTTGAATCAAGCTGCTGCCTTCCGACCAGCACTGCGTACAAAATAGCACTTTGCTTTCTTCTACTCCGAAACAAGCAAAGGTTTCTTGTGAGACTCGGATCACTCCCATGAGCAATCCCTGAATGATTAGTGGAAATACCACTGTTAGTGCTACTAAAATAATGTAATCCTCAGTTGGGGAAATGTATGGATATACTGTAATCTAAAGGGGAGGAGAGGAGAGGGGAAAAAAAAAAAAAAAAAAAAAGCCAACCTTCTTTTGGCACTAATTCTGTAAGTCTGGCACTCTGTGCTGGTGTGACCTGTTTTATGTACTTTTTATATAAATGATTTAGCATACTGTAGATCTTGAAAGCTTAGGTCTAAGAACATTGATTTATGAAGTTTCTGAATTGTCACTTAAATTTTTAGGAATATAATTAAAAATGAAAAAGTTTTTATTGAACAATATCTATCACATTGACTGTCACTTCTTCTGGAGTAAGATACTCTTCAGTGTAAGAGACTGAGAATCTGACCTGTGTGTATGTGAAAAAAAGCCTGGAAGTCTCTTATATCAAAGCTGATAACCCTTTCACTTGAAAGGTTGAGTGTTATAGCCCTTAGTTCAGGCAGGATTAAATGGAAGCACAGAAAGAGCTACCCTGTGAATTCGTATTGGAATTGCAGTGGAAATGGCAGGTGTCCCTTTCACACATCTAGCCTTATTATGGATTAAAACTGACTTGAGGGAGTGTTTTTGTGAGTAGTCATACTTCTGTGTGCCAACCACGATGTATCTGCAAGGCCTGAGACATGAAAAGCACGTGCTCATCTTGAATATATGAGTCAAAGATGGCACAGTGCTCAAAGGTGCATTTGAAACTATTTTTTCATTTTTTTTTCAGATGTAATAAGGAACCAAGTCCAAAAACATCTATTTAAAAGACTGTAGTCAGCAGTAATTAATGTTTAAAGTGACTATATAGCCATACACAGCCAACCTACATAAGTGCAGATCCCCGAGGGGTTTGTGATTAGTAGTTAGCCTTACTTCCAGCCTAATATATTGGTACCTTGAGATGTTATAAACACTATGTACTGCTAAGAATTGTTCACAGTATGAAGATTTCATTTCAGCGATTTATTTTTCTAGCTGAAATTTTATCACAAAATAGCATGTTTTCCCCTTCTAGAGGAAGTCTTTTTTCCTGTATTAAGGATAAACGCTCATATCTTCATACCTCTGCTTCCTACTGCTCCTTCTGCCTGTGATGATGCCATGGCAAGGTAGTGCTGAAAAGGGCAGGGTGTAACATTGCGGGTCACCATGGCCCCTAGACCTGCAAGGAGAGTTATTACTGCATTCTCTGAGATGAATTGTTTCCCTCCAACCGGTTTCTGAGTGAAGGACCATAACGCTGATATGTGTTTTACTTCAATAAATCTTTGCTTCTGTTACCCTGGCTCTGTGAACTGTGTTGACCAAAACATGAGTGATCAGTGGATCACGTTTGGAGGCTCCTACAAGAGCTGCCCCCTTCCTCATGGGCACTCCAGATGCACTGGGATGGAGCAAGTGCAAAGCACTTACAGATTTTTGGAGCTGCCTTTTGCTTCCAAGGGCTTGTCAGGATGAAGTCATTTCTCTGAAGTCTGATTCCATGCACTTATTTTTCATATTTAAAATGTTTCTTTATTTTGAAGTGCTTTGTGAAATGCAAACCCAGATTTCTTAAATATCAGAAGTTTTCACCCCGGGTGCCTGGGAAGTCCTTGCTCCTCTTTTCCTGTTTCTCTACAAAGAGAAACTTCTTTCCATTCCCTTTTCAGCTAATCCCAGACATCCTTCTCTGCCCTCCACCTGAGGAGGTGTCTCGCATCCTCTGCGCACCTCATCTCAGCATCAGGCTTGGTCTTGCCCTCTGGTTTTCCAGCTGTGGGGGGACATGTCCCTGGCTGATCACAAAAATAGGGAAGAAGGAGCTGTGGTGGGATAGGGCAGCACGTATTTGAATGCCATGTACTAATAATTCCTGTTATGTTGTCATGCTGGCTTCTACAGATGGTCTATGGCAAAAAACACCTCTTTTCACCTGCTCCTCTCACTCCCAGTCCTCCTTTTATTCTCTAGGCTGTAGGCAGCTTCTCTTAACCACCTCTAAGACCACTGTACTTAAGAGACAAGGTAATCTGCCTTTATCTGGGTGATAGACTTTTATAGGTCTAGGAAAAGATAGTGTTCTCAAGTCTGTGAGTTCACCAGATACTCAATGATTTCTGGATTTTATTTGTTTCCTTAAACTAGGGCTTTCCTTAAGCTAAGCGTTCTCTCAGTTTCCATCCATGATAACTACTATTGGCACAAGCTCAGGAAAGTTCAGGCTGAGGCAGTGCAACTTTTCTGCTGTGACACTGTTGAAGCTTCCTAGACCTGTCTTGCTGCTCTGCTCTGGAGCAGAGTGCCTCTTACAGTGGGCTATGTGACTAGGGGCTTAAAAAAAAATCCAGAAAAATTCTTATGCAAGATGTGTAAATAGAAAACCTCAGTAACAAGCTTCTGACACAGCCTGACCCTTCTCTTGCTGGAGCTAATTGATAAACTCCTACTTCCTTCAGTGGGGCAGGATGGGCTTTTCCATCTATGTAGTGCTCATGAAGTACTGAGGTAAGAACTGCTGCATGCATGACAGCCACAAAACCAGGGTGCTAGGAAAATGGAGCTGTGAGGTTATTTACTCTTGTCATAGCAAATTTAGGAACGTACTGAGAAAGAGAGAGCTTATTCTCCAGGGGTCTGCAGAGTCTTTTTGCAAATGTGGTAGGAACCTGTCTGTTAAGAACTGTGGCTGAGGCATGCTGAGGAAAGTATTAAAAGTATCATATTGCACTTGTACACACATGCTGATCAAGAGAGCATGTAAACAGATATTTTCTTTCATTTTCCAATAGTTATGCATGAAACGAGTGTGCCTTTGCCACAGGTGATCATGTTTAGACATTTTGCTAAATGCAGGACTGTGTCCTGAGGCACTTTCTCAGTCCTTACTCAGGAAAAACTCATGTTAATGTTGGGCTTTGAAATTACAGTGCTTGTTTACATGCAAAACCATAACATATTGCACAAGGCTTTCCTTTCAGCTCAAAAATTATAACATTTATGTATCATCATACCAACAATAATGTACAACCAAAACACTTTATAGATAAATCAGAAACTTTCAGACATGCATTTTCAAGCCAACTGTAAGAGGGCTAACATTTTCCTCCTTCTCAAACCAAAAACAGGATTTTGCTTCCATTCCAGAATTCACTAAGAAGAGTCAAATCTCTTCTTTCACAATTGCCTCCCCCCACCAGTTACTCCCACAATTGTACAACTTTTCTGCCTTTCTAACAAAACTTACAATAGCTATTCCAAACTTAATCCATCTAAAAAGTTGTGCTTGGGCAATAGTTGCTATCAACCAAACCAAACCAAATTACTAGTCTTGGAAAAGGAATTTGGGCTTCCCCAGGAAAAGCAAATAAGCTTGTGACCAATATTTTGGGATATTAAAATAAGCCCCATAAAAATATTGAAAGTGTAGTCAAAAAATCAACTTTTATCTATTTGATGGTACCTGGGGATTTTAATAGATGTATTTTGGTTTTTAAAAAATAGATAGAATGCTTGCTTCTTTCTTTTTCTTTCTTAGCAACATACACAAAAGCAATATCCCCCAAAGCAGACTTGCGCTCAGACACAAGATGGGAAACTTATGTTTATAAAAGCCATCTCCTTTTGCTTAAAGCAGAGATGTGCTGAGAAACTGGTACAGTATGACAACATCTTAAACACAGACATGAGATTTATCTGGCTGGTACACAATATGAAATAGAAATCGAGCACCAATGTTACAGCATTATACTGAAACAAACCACTGTAATTAGATGCTTTGAAGTCAAGCCTATATTTTTTTCATCTTTTTCATGAATTATTGATCCCCTTTCTCATTAAACAGAATGGCAGGCTCTTGCAGTAAATGGACAAGTGACCAAATCATTTATATAATAAAATATCCTCTGCAACTGGCAATAACACATTTGTGTGTAAAACACCCCTTCTGAATTGACACGTCTGCAAAACCGATTTACTAATATAACCATGTTCCTTTTGTCTCTAAAACATGACTTTCCTGTACATCATCATGCAATCCAGTATTTTACACTGATCATATTAAGGGAAATATTTTTCCAAGAGCCTTTATCACCCATTGTATAATAGAACATTTCTCGTCTATAATGAGATGTAAATAAACTGTCTCACTTACCTTATTTTCTCCATCTCTGCCGCAGAGGCCTACAAGAAATCAAATAAAAGGAGCAAGTGAATGAAAGAAAACATTCACGCTGCAGATTTATGCATAGTTAAGGCTTTCCAAATGGTTTTCGACAAGTGCCTACAAAGCGATGGTAAGCGAACTCCACATCTGCATTAGCAGGAAATAACATTGACAGATTAAGTAAGAAATAATGCAGCACGCTGCAGGAACGCTGTATACCCACGAGCCATGGGCAACAGAATGACTCAGTTGTAGCGCTGAGGCAGAAAATGGGGGGGAGAGAGCGCAGCAGCAAGTAACAGGTTACTCTGCCTCCTGGATTTCACAGAAAAAGTTGAAATCCGGTGCTACCCTCTGCACAGTGGGAACGGGAGCAGCCTTCTGCTGGCTGTGGAATTAAAGTGACTTCATCACATGTGAATTGTGAATTTAATTTTTAACGTTTCACGGTGCTCGACAGACAGGAATGGACACAAGCATTTCATCCTTAGTGGGAGTTTCAAGTAATTAATTGGTTTCCTCAAGTAATGCATTATCTTAACAATTAGCATCTCAATGTGTACAGGCTTTTCATTAACTCTTTCATTGCTACTTACCCGCGTGTAGATCAGAAGTGTGGTAACTCCTCAGTTTCCAGCAACTGCAGCTGCAGCCAGGCTCCCATTAACCCTTGGTAAAGCTGCCCGTTACCTCTTTTGCCTTGAATCTTTAAAGCCTGGGACAGCAGTAAGTGATAACTTCAATCTCCCTCACTTCTTTCTTATAGAAGCTATAAATCCCTATCTATTCATAACAGACTCATTAATCTCTTTGACACTATATAAGCGTATGAAAAGCATAGTCTTGTTAACTCTTTGGTTTCTCTTTCATTATCTCATGCAGATCCCTAATAGCTGCTTCCATTTAATCTTATCATGCCACTAGCGTAGGATCTCATCAATCCTCCTGGCTCTGATTTATTGTAACTAAGGAATGAATGCATGGAGCAATCCTGCAATCTTTATAGTGAGATAAATTCCAGCATCACAGGATCTCTTATTTATACTGAAAGCACTGCCCATTAATCATGAATGCTTTAAACCTTATTGATTAATGACTAACAATCATATTTGAGTACAAAATAAATTAAAGATTAAAAATAGGGAAATGTAAATTTAATCAGCTAACCAGCAGGAAATTTGTCAAACTGCCTAATAAAACACCCCAAATGACAAATTGCTGGTTCCTCATTGTGTCGCTCACTTTTCCTTCTCATTTACTTCTCATTTGCACACTAGATAAGTTGTCAATCAGGCCAATGTTTGTGTGGTAATTTCTGATGACATACATTAGGGATTTTAGGCAACTGCAGGAAAAGCCCTCTTGGCTTTCCAGCACTGGATTTAATGTGTTACACGGTCCTTGCATGTATACTGGAAGCTCGGAAGTGTCTGTGGTAAATCCTAGATTTTGAGATTAAAAAGTTTAGCCTGAGAACTCTTGATAGATCCAAATTAGAGAAAGTAATCTATTGAATGAATGTGTGTGCTGTAGCCAGTTTAAGCAGTACAGTTTGGAAAAGGAATGTGGGTTCTTTTTCCCTGTGCCTGGGAAGCACTTGGCAGCCCCACAACTCCCTCTGTGTCCTCCCTGGATTTCCTTGAGGGCATCCTGTCTTAATCATCATGCTGCCCTCCCATCACCTGGGGGAAGCTGGACATAGTTTTCACACACTATTGCTTTGCCTTGGATGGTGGGAGTTGTCCATGAAGCCTGGGTACCTGGGAGACTAGATTTCCCTGCTGCTGTTGTAGCTGTTCCTACAGGCATAGGGGGAAAGCCAGCAGGGCCCCACTTACACCTAGTGCTCAGGGTATTGCTGTGCGCACGGAGTCGAGGTGGTTATATGTACTTAAAGTCCAGTCTGGAGAAGAGGTGTTGTAGACTGGCTTTCTGGTTGTGCTATTAACCTCCTCTTTGAATGCAGGTGAGTCATTGGCTGCCAATCTAGACAGGAAATTAGGTTTTCTATTTTCTTTTTTTTCTTTTCTTTCTTTCTTTCTTTTTTTTTTTTTTTAAAAAAAAGCCTGACACCAAAGCAAACCAGAAAACTAAGCTACAGTTAGTTCAGTCTGAACTGCCCATGTTTAAAAAGGGTAAGGCTCTCTTTTTCCCTCAAAGGCAAAGCTGGTTGTTCTGTGGGACATGGATGATCTCCCCGTGGGCTACTGGGGGTGTCCTTGTCCCCTTCTCTAAGAGCTAGGGCCGGATGGCGATCACTTCATTGCTGCAGGGTGCCCGGTGAGCTCAGCCCTGGTCAGGAGGAGGCCACTGTGACTCAGATCAGGGCTGCGGCAGAGGGACATTCAGTTTCTGCTACATCACAAGATTATATTTTTTATGGAGGCCAAGCCACAGTTAGCTAGTCGGTTTCATGCCACTTCTATCCCCTTGGAATTTTTGAGGCTACTTTATTCTTCAGTCTGCTTTCCATGAATGCTCCCTTCTGAAATGCCCTGTTGTATTGTTTCTAAAGCTTATTCTAAACAGTTTTGAATTGACCACATTTATAGTGTCTTTGGGGACCTGTTTCAAGTAGGAAGACTGAAATAAAGGTTAGTATAAGGAGCCTCAATTCTATTTATGAGCTGTATGACTGTATGACTTATTGCAAGTGCTTCTTGAAACCTGCAGTGTGATTGAAATCATATGTGATTGGGGAGTCTTCATAAAATATTTTTAATTAAGATTAATAATTATCTTCAGGTGGTATGTAGGATTACTGTTAGAACCTTGGCTGTAGTTTACAAGTGTTTGAAGAAAGTAAGTATAAAGTATAGAACAGATGAGATGCTGCTTTTCCTGTTCTGGAAGTGATGAGCATTTGAAAGTCCAGTTTGGGACAGGCATATAAAAGGCAGGTCATTTGTGTGGTGTTTTTTTTTTTTTTTTCCTTCCTCCTTACAGTATGTTTGATTTACCAATTTGGTAAATTTTATGTACTACCACAGAGTTTGATAAGATCAATCTTTAGTTAAACACTTTATTTTTAGAGATTTCTTTGTATATGCTCCAAAGCATTTCAAGTAATCCCTAAAAGGAGGCTATAATTTGATCTATAGGAGTTTTAATAGAGTTGGAGGAAGTGTCCAGATGTATTTGATTTGCATTCAAGTATTGAATATTTCTAATACTTCTTTAGAAAAGAACTTGAGTCTTTCTATATGTCTTACACGGAGTTGTCAAGGAGATAAGAAAAGCTGAGTTTGGTTCTCTGCAATTGCCCTTATAATAGAAGTTTTGTTCAGAAAATTCCATGTTTGTGTACACCTCAGACCCTCTGAAGATAGTATCTGGAAGATGAAGAGGCGTTAACAATTTATGGAGGGGAAAAAGGCAGAAGAGGTAAAGAACATATCTAACATCCTACGCCTCCATAACATTAAGGAGTGTTTTGGGATCATTGGACACTTCTTCCCAGAAATATGATCACACTGTCTAGAAAGAATAGGAGGGTTTTATTAATCTGCGGGGCTTTTGCATTTGACCTCAGCAAAAGTATCTGACAATCATTTTAAATGTATGTAACCATGAGCAAGAATATCAATTCTCTCAGTACCAGGAAGAGCAGCATTGTATCCTTTCCTATCTGCGACAAACTTTTGACATTTCCTGGTGTGATGAAGGAAATACTCTGAAGCAAAGGAAGGCAAATGGAAACTCAGATGTTTGGGACTAATTGTACACAATAAAGATGTAGCTTAAAGCAATCCACTTTAGTAGAGAAGTAGACAAAAGTAGACTTTTTAAGTATTAGAAGAAATAGCTCAGTTCGGCACCCAGTATCCTCAAACTAGACCTGAACGTGTAACTCTAGATCATCACTACTGTCATGTAATCTGCCCACAAACCTGCTGGGATCTGTTGTGAAGCAATTGTTTATTTGCCATATGTGTGACAGGACATTATTTAATGGATAGAAATTACAAGGTTATTCAAGCTATGTTAAATTTTGTACAATCAGCTTACCTCTATTTGCTCTTGTATCAGTGTTATGTTTAAATTTAAATGTATTACTTCTGACCTGCTTTAAATTCCCACGTGCATTCATGAAGAGCCCTCGTGCAAGTGAAAACAAGATGTGTGTGTGTTTTTTTTTTCCTTTGTCTGTTCTCATAAGATCATGTTTATTTCCCTCAGTCTTTTTAGTACCTCTTTTCTGGATTTGTTCCAATTAATTCAATCATAACTAAATGTGGGTGATCAGAGCTGTGTATCACATACTAAACTCCTTGCCAACATCTTGTACAGTAGTGCAGATTCTTCAGTGACTCTGAGGGAAATTTACCTGCAGCGTATCCCAGACTCCTCTCAAATTTTCCATAGATATCACATTGGAGGCTCATTGTTATTTTACAGTTCAGCAATGCACTAGATTTTTCTCTGCTCCATCTGTATGATGAATCCCAATACATGAAGCTTTCTTGGTTAGCTTTGTGTTAAGTTACATCCTGTTTCCATTATTCTGCATATGAGCCTCCAAATTACTGTCAATACCTCCAAATACCTGCTGTCTGCACATTCCAGAAGCACAAACTTTTTTACTGATTCCAGGTCACAAATAAGTTGTTGTAGCAGCACAAAAACTTCTTCCAAGTTCACAGGATCACTTCCCACCCTGATAAGCTTACTTTTTAACCTGTTAGTTTTTCATTTAATCAAACTTTGATTCAGGTTAATAATTTTGATTTGTTCTCCACTACAGCAGTTTTAAATGGCAATTTTATGTTGAGTGCTTTATGAAATGCTTTCTGAAAATCTACATAAATTAGGATACACTCCTTTAGTAGGAATCAGTTATCTTAAAGGACAGCTTTGCTAAAACTCTGTGTTTTATCCCATTTCTCCGATGTTGGGGCCTTAGTAAGAATATATAGGAAAGTGGAGTTTGTGGGGAACTGGACTGATGCCTAGCAACCGAACACCTGGAGGAGAACCAATCAGCTGGGAGCCTGTAGCCAATGAGGGCTGCTCCTCAGCGCATGCCCACCTGCACCGGTATAAAGCCCTGCTACAGACAACAGCAGAGCGGAGTTGACTTCACTTCCCATAGAGGTGTTGTTCACTCCGGCTTGTGGAGAAGGCTTCGGCACTCGCCACAAGTTAAACCACCTTCATATTAAAGTGCTGCTCACTCTGATTTGTGGAGTGTGCCTCAACATTTGAGTGTATCCCATTTCTCCTGTACCTCTGCATCCTTGTTTTCTGTTTGTTTCACCAACCTACCATAGGAACATTAACTCCTTCACCCTCCTTTATCTGTATTTTCTTTTCATCATTGGAATATAACTTTTGAGCCAATACACCCAGTGAAAAGCTTTGCTCCTGAGCTTGCCACTTCATGTACCAGATGGGTCAGGATTTTAAGTGGAGGCTACAGATATCATAAGGGTGAACAGCTTGGTTTGCTCCTTCCTTATCTATCATGGTTGATGTTGTTGTTCTCTCACACAGGCATCCTAAAATGATTGCCATGTTATCATGCTTACTGATAGACATTGCTGCAGTACTGCTTTAATAATTGGACCACATCTAAACTATCCTGAACCTCTAGCTGACCTTTAGTTGTACAATGTGTCGCCTTTCTTCCTTTTCTATGTGTATGGCTAAAGATCTTTTTACTGATAGCGTTTTAAAAGTCCAAATTCACTGAAATCTTGTCTGAAAGAGTCTGGAGAACAATCACAACAAAACAAAAATAAACCTTGCCCATTATTTTCACTTTATAGACCTTAACCCCTCTATAGCATATACTGAATATTTAAATATGAACCAAATAAGCCACAAATTAAATTGAAAGTGTAACGTGCAGGCTTTTTCTTCATGTGCTTGGGAAAGCATAACATTCTCAAACTGTTTTATATACTACTATTTTAGAATTTCTGTTTTGCTTCCTTGATTTCATTTTCACTCTGTAAAGTCTCAGAGACAGAATCCCAACAGGGGTAAATAAGTACAGCTCCAGTGAAGTCAAGCCTTGCTGACTTATACAGCTAGAGGCTCTGCTCTTAAAAGGCAATTTTGGTGTGTCAAACTGACTTCCATCATAACCAGTACTCTCAGCTGGTGTGAGATACTATAATCCCTCAGAAAAAGAGTCCTGTACTTGTTCTCTATGCTGCTTGGCAAATTCTCCAGTAAAACCTACCCATAATAGACTGCTTCCTACCTTAAAATGATACTTAAAACTCCTTTTGAATCATTTAAATAACTTTGTCAGTCAGATGATTTAACCCTGTATATATGACTAAAATGATTTAATGGATTTCTTATATTAAAATGGTCCATGTTGCCATCAATAATGATGAGGATCCATAAGAGCTGTATGAAACTATCTGAAAAGGAAAACCATTTTCCATTGTTTTAATTTCCTGCACGATACAGAGACATAGCAGCACCTATGTTAGAGAGAGTGGATTGATGAGCTGTGTTTCCTTTACAGTTATTCAACACTGTATGATGCCTTGGAATTACAAAAGGTTAAAAGGGAGAGGTGAAGCCACACTGCTGTCCAAGTAACCCTCTGCACAATTCACTTCCAGATAGCTTGACTCCAATGTGACCCTCACCAGGTATCTCTGTAAATATTGTGAGTAGAGGCTGAGGAGCCAAAGAAAATGCAATCTAGACTAACTGGAGTTTGTATCTTTTAAACTAATATGTGGCACTATTTACTGTGCATTGCCAATATATTTATGTAGGTGTCTGCATTACAGGCATCATTAACAGTAATTACAGGCATTGCATTAACATGTTTAGTCACAGTAGTTGCCATCTAAAAAGCTACTATTTGTCAATATATAATATACAGCGGCATCTGAGCTAATCAGGATTAACTACGATATCTTGGTGCACTGGCTCCTCTCCTAAAGGAGGTTTTGTACTACTGACTGGGAGCAAAACTTGGGTCATCATTAACCAAGATGAAACATGAATCCTAACATAGCTGTCGTAAGTTATATAAGTCCTATACATTTGTATTTTTATATCTCTACGTATGTCTCTCTCTATTGGGGATTTTTTTCTTCATGTTAGTGATGGGAAGTGGGAGAGAGAAGACAGAGGGGGCAGAAGTGCAAAAATCCTATATCCTACACTCATAGAGTTGTCTGTAACAAAACATGAATTTTCTGTTCTGTAAACATCTCTTTATATCCCCCAAATGTTGAGCGGAATCACCTGTAACACAAAGATTCACCACTTATTTTTTTTCACTGCGCTAAGTAGCT